>OX422207.1:121195548-121450548 GCA_949130495.1 Sambucus nigra
AAAAATCTGAATCACGATCTGTTTGTGATTATCCTCGTCGGATCGGTCCGGTCCCTTTATGCGGATCGGTCCGGTGACCTCGGATCGGTTCTTTTTCTGAAGACGGATCCATCCGGTTGGCATCGGATCGGTTTGGCATTTTGGCTTCATCGGTTCGTTATGGATCCAGGGTATACTGGCCTCAACTCAGCAGTTGGATCGGTCCGGTCCCTTTAGGCGGATCGGTCCGGATGAACCGGATCGGTTCTTTTATCTGGGCCGGATCGGTCCGGTCAGGTCTGTTCCCCCTGATTCCTTTTTCTCCTTTTGATATTCGGATCCGTTGATGATGAATGGACTTTGAATCTTTGCAACGGTGTTACGGCTAATGACATATACAAGTATGTTGGACAAAAATGTCCTTACAGTTTTTAGTCTTTGCATTTTACATTCAGTTCATACTTATCACGTGCTTGATTTATTGGATTACTTGTGCTTGATTTGCCATGTTGCATGCTTGGTACACTTTACACCGTTGCATGATTTATTCTCATTTTCCTTTGCTTTGTATTGGTATCTTATGATCATATATTTAGGGGGAGATTCATTTTTGGGTAATATTTACTTATGAAATCTTGATTTGTCTATTCTTGAACCATAGGGGGAGAAGGGATATCTTTCCTTTGCATGATTAGGATATCTTTATCTTAGGGGCAGGCATCTTACCTAAGTTGAGATTATTTAGACATTGTTAGATATGTTTATTCATTTGAGGATTTATACTTGTTATATTCTCTTTGCATTTGAAGGTGTGTTTAAGTGTGCAGGAAGCTACTCATGTTTGTATCTTTCGAGTGTCTATACTTTTTTCCTTTTGGGGGTTGGAGAATGAGTCTTTTTAGAGAGCTTGACGACCCATAGGATTTTTGTTTTGGTTTTATCCTGGAATAGACAAAGGGAGAGATTTTAAGGACAAATTTCCAATCAAGTCAATTGGTATGTATTTGGCTTAATTTTGGACAAAACGTTTGAGTCGTATGATAAAGATTGAGTTTGTGATCCATGAACCTATGACGTTGTTTGATGAAGACATACCGACTAAGCTTCAAAGACTGGATATTCTAATCCATGTTTACAGTGTCACGTTTGTCTTCACATATGCCAAGGATCTCGCAGATATGAACCTATATTGTTTTATGATTCCTTGCAATATTTTATAAGGGTGTTATGTATTTAAAACTGATTGGAACTTAATTTTTTCAAAAATATGTTTTATGAGTTTGGTGTAGGCGAACTTTTAAAAAACATATTTCAGTCGTTTAAACGATGTGTCCATATCGTTCAAACGACATCTTAAAGTCATTCGATCCCTAGTTTGAAACTAGACTCTTGTTCAAACGAGTTCCCTATCTCGTTCGAGCGAAATCATTAAATTGTTCGAACGAAGCACCACCTTAGTTTTTTAATAAAAGAATTTTCAGACTTTATTTTTATTGATAGAGATAAACTTTTGATGAAAATTAAAAGTAGACCTGTTTCAAAAGTTCCAACTCCAAAAGTTTCAACCTTTTATTTACAAGATCCAATATTCATAACTCATATACTTTGAGTTCTTATTTTGTCACCTTGTTTGTTTCTTCCATCACAAGAAGAACCTATTTTCATGCGGTGGACTCCGTACATGCTGATTGCGGTGAATAAGAGGTGGACTCTAGTTTTTGAATCATAGACGTTTATCGAGTTGTATCAGTGGATACTGATGCACATGTGTGTGTGGACTCCTTCATTGCACTATGGAGGAGTGGTTGAAGATATAATAGCATCAAGATTTATGGGGTATCGAGTCGTTGCGTAAGTTCACTGTTTATTTTCTGTAAAACCATATCATAGTGATTGTCTGGATAGATCGTCCGAGGTTTTTATCCTTTGTGGTTTCCTCATAAATCGACATGTTCTTGTGTGTTTTATTTATTTAATTTATCTTCTATCACCTAGATGCATGTTTAAGGTTAAAAGATAGAATTTGGTAAATCATTTTTCACAAGAAAGGTTTAATGAAAAGAGTTCGCTTGCGTTCAAATAGAGATATTATTTAATTAAACACATCTTTTATCAATTAAGTCCTAAACATGCATCCAGGTGTGATTGAATAAGATGATGAAGTAAGCAAGAACATTCAAACACACACATGTGAGGAAAAATCCCCCAAAGGGGCAAAACCATTTATTTTCATTATAATATTGCAACATACAATTTCTCGGATTACAATGAAAATACAGTGACACATAATTACCCGCAGGCGTCGGATCTGTAGTCGGCGGCTGGAACTTTTTCTTTCCAGGAGGGCAGCAATGAATAAGAAGGACGATCTTCTCCACAATAATTTGAACAAACACACGGTTGTGTTCTTGGGTTGCAAACGGATTCACAAGGGTTTGAAAAGTTGTGTGAATCAAAATACGAGTCTTGGGACTCACAAAGGTGAAAACGTAGAGAGTATTTAGGACTCTGAAAATCGTCTATGAAAGTCTTACTAAACAAATCCCCGAAGTTGGTTTATAAAAGAAAACCTGGCCCTAAAAAATCTGAACACGATCTGCACGATTTTATCCTAGGCGGATCAGTCCGCTTCTGATCCGAAACGGTCCGAGGTCGAATCGATTCTTTTTTAAATAGGGCTTCTTCGGTTCGTAATTGGTCCGGGGTCTACTGGATTGAAGCATAATCGAATTGGTCCGTCTTGAGGCAGATCGGTCCATTGGCGGATCGGTTCTTTTTCCAAACTGACGGATCGGTCCGGTACGGACCGGTTCCTTTTTATAATAGGCGGACCGGTTCGACTGACCAGAAAACTGATTCCTTGAATTCTTTGATATTCGGATCCGTTGATGACGAAGTGATCTTGTATTTCTTTAACGATGTAACGACTTATGACATACACAGAAATAATGGACAAAATATCCTTACAAATCTCCCCCTATGTCTATGCCGGTACAAACATAAAACATCCGAATTATCAAATATCAAATCGCCTATACAAATCTACCCTTCCATGAACCCAAAATGGGAAAGATACAAATGAATAAGACTTCATCATTTAGTCTTCAACTTTTCAGGAATTTCAACGCTTTTCTCATCAGGGTGTGCAGTTCAGAGATCATCAAAGAAGTACCTACACACATGAGACAAAGCAAATACCAAGTGACGTATCGTGTTTGAAATGAGATAAACAAAGGTACCAATTTATGATGAAAGCATACTTTATTAAATCTCAAAAACTCAGAAATCCCCCATAAAACGATAATTCTTTCTCCCCCTTTTTATGATGTCCCCAAATAGACAAATGAGAAGAATAGCTCAAACAAGCAAGGTCGGGGTGTCATAAGGAATAAGCAACTATTTTTTAAAGTTTTTCAAAATTTTTCAAACAAAACAAACAAAAATCACACCATGAACGAACACAAAACAACCAAGTTGATGAAAGCAAAAATGTAGAGGTGTGATCAAATTCGATAGGAAAATCAATGCATACAATCATGACATATGTGCACGATGAATATCATATACTCCTAACGAATGCACTCAAAATCTTCCTTTGGTGTAAAAAGGTGGTAATATGAGACATTGACTCAATCAAATCAACAAATCAAAGATGAAAATGATTTCCACCCCAATAACGTCCAAAACAATTTAATGCTTTTTCAGGACTTTCAAGGAAGTGCAAACCCGTTTGAATTCTCCAACCAAACTCCCTCAGATTTATATTTTGAAAAGAGGCGATCTAAATTCTCAAACTTTGGAGAATTGACGGTGAAACCTAATGGTCCATATTTTGACATATATTGATTTTTATTTCCTTTAAATTTTTTCGAGCTCTTTTAACCTCTTTGGACCTCGGATAATAAAATTCCTCAATTTTTTAGGTCCTTATTAATGGTGGCTTAGAATCGCAAAGGCTAAATGAACCTTTCGCACCCCTTCCCCGTTTTCCAATAAACACACAGTCTCACCAAAACGGTTTTTACATGCATTCCAATCATGTCAAGTTTTATCGCATATTGTTAGTTGTATAAACAGAATTGAGATGGAAACACTCAAGCCAATATGTGATAGACAAGTACAATAATCAAATATATCCATGCATGTGTGCAATAAAGGAGATATGAGTCAAACATGTAGAAAGATATCACTAATCACATCTCAAGGACTCCAAACAATGTAAAGCACATGGATAAAATGTTGTAGCGTCTCAAATCTCTATCAAACAGTCACATGGATAAATGGAATGAAGTTGTGACTTGGCTATCTTAAATGCTCATCCATAAAAAGTGCAAATAACATACAAAAATATTTTTGAGCTTTTCTAAAAATTTTATAAAACGAAAATCTTTTTGGATTTTTCAAAAGAATAAATAAATAGTTGTACAAAAAAACAATAAAACATATAAAACACGCTAGTCATAGGAAGCATATGATATGAACATGAAAAAGCATCCTATTCTAGACAAAGACCAACCCCTCAATCAACTGTGCAAATCCCCAAAGACTTCCTAAGACTTTCAAATCTAAGGGCATCTAAAGGATTTGTGAAAATATCAGCTAACTGACTGTCGGTGGGTAGAAACTCAAGGATACGACTTTCTCCTCAACTAACTGACGTATAAAGTGCTCACATATCCTGATGTGATTTGTGTGCGAATGTTGAACTGGATTGCGGGATATGTGTATCGCACTCGTGTTATCATAGGAAATAGTCATGATGTCCTGTGAAATCCCATAATCCTCCAACATTTGCTTCATCCACAAAAGTTGAGTGCAACAACTCCCGACGGCGATGTACTCAGCCTTCGCGGTGGACAAAGAGATGGATTTTTGCTTCTTGCTCAACCAGGATACAAGAGCATAACCAAAATAGAAACACCCACCAGAAGTGCTCCTACAACCATCTACATCCCCGACCCAATCGGCATTCGAATAGGCGGATGAAAGGTCATCGGTATCAAAAGAATACCAAATATCGTATGAGAGAGTCCCACTCACGTATTTAATAATACATTTTAGAGCAAGTAAATGTGACTCTTTTGGGAACGCGTGATATCGCACACAGACTCCAACACTAAAGGCTATGTCGGGATTACTGGCAGTCAAGTAGAGGAGACTACCTATCATACTCCGATATAAGGTTTGCTCTACGTCCTTGCCTGAAGCGTCCTTACTAAGCTTAGTAGAGGTACTCATAGGTGTACGTGCATGCTTAGCGGAGTCTAAACTAAATTTCTTCACTAGGTTTCTAGCATACTTAGATTGGGAGATGAACATCCCATCCTCTAGCTGACGAATCTGGAGACCAAGGAAGAAAGTAAGCTCACCAACCATGCTCATCTCAAACTCACTTTTCATCTCCTCCTCAAAGTTATGAGCATGTTGGGAGTATGTGGATTCAAAGACTATGTCGTCCACATAGACCTGGGCAACCAGAATAGCACCGTCATTTCTCCTGACGAACAACGTCATATCAACTCCCCCTCTCTTGAAGCCACATGCTAAGATATAGGAAGTAAGCCTCTCGTACCAAGCACGGGGTGCTTGCTTCAAACCATACAAGGCTTTCCTCAGATAGTAGACGTGCTTCGGGTGCTTAGGGTCTTCAAACCCTTTTGGTTGTTCCACATAAACCTCCTCCTGTAGAATACCATTTATAAAGTCACTCTTGACATCCATCTGATATAACTTGAAGCGCAGATGACATTCGATGGCGAGTAGTAAGCGGACGAACTCAAGCTTCACAACATGAGCAAATGTCTCCCCAAAGCTACACCTTATAATTGTGTGTAGCCTTGAGCGACCAACCTAGCCTTGTTTCTGACTATAGTTCCATTTTCATCCCTTTTATTCTTGAAAATACATCTGGTACCTATCACATTAGTCTCACTAGGTTGGGGGACAAGTTCCCAAACATTATTCTTTTTAAACTGAAGCAACTCATCCTATATGGAAGATATCCAGTGTTCATTCGAGAGTGCTTCTTAATGATTCTTGGGCTCGACTTTGGACGTGTAGCAAAAATGGCTAACAACATTCTCGAGCTGAGCACGAGTCTTGACCCCTAGTGTGGGATCACCAACAATGGAAAAAGGGTCATGACTCTTGCGAACCCAAGAAAGTGTGTCCCCTAACACATGAGTAGGGTCCACATAGTGTGGGTGAGGTGCAAGTAAATTACTTCCCGAAACATCCTCATCCTCACACGGAAGGCTAGAATCAATAAACGTCGAAGGTTCGTCATCTTGAACGGTGATGTTTATTGACTCAATAACCTTGGAGCTCTTCAGGTTAAAAACTCGGTACGCTCTACTATTCGATGAATACCCTAGCAATATTCCCTCATCGCTTCGGGAGTCAAACTTTCCAAATTGCTCCCTATCCCGTAGGATGTAGCATTTACTCGCCAAAACATGGAAATATGTAAGGTTGGGTTTCTTTCCAGTCCACAATTCATAAGGCGTCTTAAGTGTGTGTGGACGCAGGAAAACCCTATTCACCGTATGGCATGCAGTAGACACTGCCTCTGCCCAAAATCTCCTAGACACGCTAAGACCTAGAAGCATAGATCTAGCCATTTCTTGGATCGTCCTATTCTTTCTCTCAGTAATCCCATTTTGCTGAGGAGTCTTCACAGAAGAAAACTCATGTTTGATCCCAAGGCTATCACAGTAAAGATCTACCTTTGCTTCTTTGAATTCTGTGCCGTTGTCACTACGAATCCTATTAATAGTGACTCCGTGTTGATTTTGGAGAACACGGCACTTGGTCGTTGAAAATTCTACAGCATCATATTTCTCTCTCAGAAAACCTACAATAAAATATCTGGAAAAATCGTCTACCATCACGAGGATATACCTCTTACCACCCAAACTTTTAGTACGAGTAGGACCCATAAGATCCATGTGAATCAGCTCAAGTGCTCGGGAGGTGGTAATGGAATTTAACTTCCTATGGGGGCTACAAATTTGTTTTCCCAATTGACAGGTTTCACAAACCGTCGAAGTTGGCATTCCAAGTGATGGTAAGCCACGTACCAGGTCCTTTTTAGCTAAACAAGTTAGATCTCTAACGTTCATGTGACCTAGACGTTGGTGCCACAGATCCATAAGAGTGATCGTGGTGCTGTTGTAGATAAATGAGGATGTGGGCTCAGTCCCATAGCAATTATCCTTTATCCTCACCTAGGGGTGGAAGCGGTACGGGTTTTTACCGTACCGTACCGTTTTGGTCCGGAAAAAAATGGTTTCGGTTTCATATATTAAAATACCAGAAACCAGTCTTACCGAAACCAAAATTACCGTAAAAAAGTGGGTTGGTTTTGGTTTTAATATTTAAAAAACCGATTTACCGAAATTACCGTACCGAATTTACCGAAACTAGAAAAAATCGTACCGAAATTACCGTACCAAATTTATCAAAATCAGAAAAAATCGTATCGAAATTACCGTATCGTACAGAATTTACCAAAATTACTGTACCGAATTTATCAAAAATAGAAAAAAGTTGGTTTTGGTTTTGGTTTTAATATTTAAAAAAGTTGGTTGGTTTTGTTTTGAGTTTTTTGGGGCTTTTAGTACTGTTTATCGAAACCAGAAAAAATCGAAACCATAAACTAGAAAAAACCAGAATTTAACGAAACCAGAAGAAACCAAAATTTATCGAAACCAGAAAAAACTGAAATTACTGAAAAAATCGAAATACCGGCCGATTTAATTTTGGTATTGATTTTGGTGTAATGGGTGGTAAACTCGTACGGTTTGGTTTTACCATTCAGAGTTTGGTTTTGGTATTGGTATCTACTATTTACCTACCAAACTGTACCGCTTACACCCCTATCCTCACCCCTCGCACTAAAATTTTAATGGCTTGCTTATAGACCTTACACGCGTCCCGGTCAAACTTTACGACGAAGTCAGCATCACACAACTTGCTAATACTGAGAAGGTTTGATTTCAAACCTTTGACGTACAAAACATTCTCTAGCTTAGGAAATC
This sequence comes from Sambucus nigra, assembly GCA_949130495.1. Taxonomy (NCBI): domain Eukaryota; kingdom Viridiplantae; phylum Streptophyta; class Magnoliopsida; order Dipsacales; family Adoxaceae; genus Sambucus; species Sambucus nigra. The sequence goes on from OX422207.1 coordinate 121,203,567, forward strand.
TTGGTAACTCTACAGTACCACGTCCTACAATGCTAGACTTTCTCCTATCTCCAAAGGTGACTCTACCATCCTGATAATCTTCAAGAGACGTAAAAAATGAGGCATCACCTGTCATATGTCTGGAGCACCCACTATAAAAATACCACTGTGAGGTATTATGTTCTTTGAGATCGACATGAACAACAAAGGCCTTTTTATATTTCTTAGGTACCCAAGTAGTGGTGACCTTTTATTTACCTTTATTGTTGTTGGTTTTATCCGGAATGTGAAAAGCATTCACTGACGGTAAAGACATCCGTCGAAATTCCTTCATCAGACTCTGTGATGTGGCAGCTAAAAACTCAACTCGCTCTCTCAGACTGGTAAAATCATCAGTATGCTGTGGTGGAGAAGTAGTACATCGTGTCCGACCCATACTATAGCAAAACTCCCTGAGATGGCCTTTTCTTTTGCAATACGTACAAAAGAACACAGTCAAAGGCGGACCTTGGTTTGATTTTCTTGGTCGAACTCTACTTCGAGGTTTTTGTCGGTGGCCATAAGGAGTCTTAGTAAACTCAGGAACTGGTTCAAGTGCAATTTGGGATGTGGATGCACCATCATAACCTATTCCCTGTTTATCACCAAAATCTAAAGCGGGACCGAGGAGCATCTTTCCCATCTTCCCAGATCTGTCCTCGATTTGAACCTTGACTTCCCGTGCTCTCTCAAGATCATGAGTAAGCTGGGCTACAAGGCTTCAAGTTTCTTCCGAGTCTCCACGGAGGAATGGAGTTCACTCGTAAGACTAGCCACTTGTTTAGTCAAGTCCCCTCTCTCTTTCTCAAAACAACTCTCTCTCTAAACAAACTCTCTTTCTCTCTAAACAGACTTTGTTTCTCAACACAGGCAGACTCTCTCTCTCTTAAGGTAGTGCAGGTGGATGAATCTCTCTCTCGTGTTTTTCTTAAGTCTTCCTCTAAAGCGGTGATCCAAAGAACTAACGCTTTGTTACGCTTTTTAGTTTTAAAAGACTCAGAATAAAGCTCGGCGTAAGCGCGCTGAAGATCACTCTCGCTCTCACTTGTGTCATCCTCCCCCTCACTCACATCGATCTCACTGTCGAGGTGTCCCTGTGAAGAAACATCCTCATTGTCGTGACGCGCACTAAAAGTACTCACATGACTAGCCATGAATGCAGTGAAGTTACACTCATGCGGTGACTCGTCTCCAGAATCCACTGACTCGACCTCACTTTCATCGCTAAGGGTAGCATTAAGGACAACTTTGCCCTTTTCTCTGTTCAGACGTGTGGCACACTCAAAGGCTCTATGACCCCTACCGTCACACTCAAAGCATCTCTCACTTGCTTTCTTAGGAGGATCTTTAAAAACTTTTTCATTTTTCTTTTCAGACTTATTTTTCTCAAACTTCTTTTTATCTTTAAAATTAACATTTTTCGTGAATTTAAGAATTCTCTTGAAGTTTTTAGCAAATAGGGCCAAATCATCTAAGTCAAAATCACACTCAGAATCTGACGTATCTGTCTCTCTTTTTCTAGATGACTCTCCCCTCTTTCTTACCGACCCCTCACTCTTTCTTTCCTGGGCATTAAGTGCAATTCCCTTATTTTTAGACTTGACAGATTTAGGAAACATATCAATTTCATAAGTTTGTAAATCTCCTATAAGTTCCCCCAATTTTAGCGTATTTAAATTACCCATAGAATTTAGCACAGTGACTTTAGGGATAAAACGCTTAGGAAGAGAACGAAGAATCTTTGTAACAACTCTAGCATTAGGAATGTGTTCACCAATATTAAAGCTAGTATTAACAATATCAGATGACCTAGCATAAAAATCATCAAAGCATTCAGTTTCATGCATGGTGATGGTTTCAAATTGAGTTGTTAAATTTTGTTGTTTAGACTCTTTCACAGCATTAGTTCCTTCATGGGTAAGTTGCAAAACATCCCATGCCTCTTTTGACGTGGTGCACATCATTATGCGTTTGAACTCATTAAGTGTGACAGACCCAGAAATAGCACTTAAACCTTTAGAATCAAAAGATGACCATCTAAACTCTTCTCTCCATGTGGTGACAGGTTTTGAATTGGTCACATTTCCAACAGTGACGGAGGGAGGTGTCCACCCTCTTTCAACCAAAATCCAGACACGTTCGTCAATGGCTTTTAATGCAGATCTCATGCGGGCTTTCCAGTAGGCATAGTTTGTCCCGTAAAAAACTGGCATTTTATTATATAACTTCTCCATTATGAACACACTCGTTTTCAAAAATCAATTTTTCAGAAAATTGATATCTCAGAAAATTTTGCGAAAAATTAGAGATACGCGATAGATTAGTGTAACCGGATCTGATACCAATTTGAAAAGAGTGCACTTGCATTAAAATATAGATATTATTTAATTAAACATATTTTTTATCAATTAAGTCCTAAACATGCATCCAAGTGTGATTGAATAAGATGATGAAGTGAGCAAGAACATTCAAACACACACATGTAAGGAAAAATAGCCCAAAGGGGAAAAACCATTTATTTTCATTATAATATTGTAACATACAATTTCTCGGATTATAATGAAAATACAGTGACACAGAATTACCCGCAGGCGTCGGATCTATAGTCGGCGGCTGGAACTTTCCTTTTCCAGGAGGGCAGCAATGAAGAAGAAGGATGGTCTTCTCCACAATGATTTGAACAAACACACAATTGTGTTCTTGGGTTGCAAACGGATTCATAAGGGTTTAAAAAGTTGTGTGAATCAAAACATGAGTCTTGGGACTCACAAAGGTAAAGACTTAGAGTATTTAGGACTCTGAAAATAGTCTATGAAAGTCTTACTAAACAAATCCCTGAAGTTGGTTTATAAAAGAAAACCAGGCTCTAAAAAATCTGAACACTATCTACACGATTTTATCCCAAGCGAATCGGTCCTCTTTTGATCCGGACCGGTCAGAGGTCGGATTGGTTCTTTTTTTAATAGGGCTTCTTCGGTTCGCAATCTGTCTGGGGTCTACTGGATTGGAGGATCGGTCCGTTGGTGGATCAGTTCTTTTTCCAAACTGGCGGATCGGTCCGGCTGACCAGAAAACTGATTCCTTGAATTCTTTGATATTCGGATCCGTTGATGACGATGTGAACTTGTATTTCTTCAATGATGTAACGGCTTATTACATACACATAAATAATGGACAAAATGTCCTTACATTTAATCGGTGCAAAGTTTAATTGGGTAAATTTATTTCAATCAATAAAATTAGAAAAACATAAAAATTAAACTTATTTGTGTTTGGAACCTCCCTGCCATTATTTTGCGTTTACAAATTAGTATCAGATGTTTCAACTCGTATTTTTAGCCTTTACAAAACAACTCGGATAAGCCAAGTTATTATGGATAGGATTCTCCAGCTTTTAGGAAACTAGTGAGGTGAAGTAGAGTTATAATCAAAATGATGCCTCGAGATGGATATAAAAAGGGTAGCTAACAACATTATAAGAAAGATTCATATATGTTCAGATTTTATTCTTAAAATCATGTATGACGTTTACTTTTCAGTAAAGGCATGTCAGTTCATTTTAAATAATAATCATGACTATGATAATACCTTATATTTATGCTTTAAATATATTATGTACAATGTCAATCAATTGTACTTAGTAGGAATTCTGGTGAGTTGGGTTCGACTTGATCTGTGAGATCCCCAAAAATTCATAAATAAATTGATCATCTTTATGATAAAAATCATGGGAATCAAAACTTTTGGTACATTATTAGCATAAAAAATAAACATCAATTAAAAGAACAAAGATAATATGGTATATACTGAATCCACACAAAACTAACTTTGATACCAATCACCAACAGAAAAATATAAGTCGTCTTTGAATGTAAATATACATGTACAATAAACTGAAAATAAAATAGTACAATAGAAGGATAAGATACATTTTCTCGACTATTATAATCTTGGAAGTAAGAAATGAAATATCATTAGAGATGCTCCTCCAACGATCTCGCGTCTCTAGGAACTAGCATAAAAGGGACCTGTAAAAATAGTTTTTAAAAGAAAACATAAACAATAAGCCTATGTAGAATATTGCTATAATTAAATCTAGGTCACATCATAACTACACATCTTCCTCTCGTGTTTTAACTTGTTTTAAGTTATTAGTTACCAACCCAACAACTTAAAATATCATACGATTCTAACTCCAAAACCCATGTATGGCCCATATGATTAAAGATTTACATCTTCATTCTTTAATCTTTAGTTTAACATCTTTAGTTTTATCTCTGTGATTATAAAACATATGTTATGGGTTAGTCTCAAACCAATGGTACGACTCACCAAATAACCAATCTAATAATAATAAGCTTATATATCAATTCTATATGCATTGGAATATCTAATGCTGATAATACAATATACATATATCCAGTAAATAAAATACACAAATCCAAATCATAAGTTTGTAGATAAACCTCCCTACTATAGGTCATATAGAATTCTAGTATAGGAAATATGCAAGTCTAAAACATACGCATGTAGGTGAGCATCCCTATTATAAGTCATATACATCTCTAGCATAGTACATAAATAGATACCACTATTTCTGGTACTGCCACACAATAATCACATATTATAAGAGAAATACTCTACTCACGTCTAACGTCCATACAAAGGTACAACCTTTGGCCTATACAAACAGATGAGCATCTCTCGTGCCCACACATAACAGAGGCCTATTCTTATTTCCATCGAGAATCTCCCGTGCGTACTAGGTATAGTCTTAGGTCATTCCAAACCTAAGACCTCATCAAGGAAAAGGATAAATAAATACGTCTACCCATCATTAATATAACCTACCATACCCAAGGCCATATGAAAGAAATATCCACGCGAACCATCTGGGTGCATAGGTACCTAGACATAGGACCCTGGGGTAAAACCATTTTCAATTGGAGAACTCGTCTACTCATCAAGAAACCCCCGCGGTATGCTTTGCACGTATCCCTATAATGGAATCCTTCCCTATAATGATAAGCTACGAGAACTCACATATGGTATGCATTTCACATAAAACACGCAACTAATCATAACCCTTACTTACAGGTCATATTAGCATCTATATCATAAAAATGTATAAACATCTATACTTTTGTATTCATCCTATAATACATTAACCTAACCTCCCAGGTTCCCAAACCTAGGCAAAGTTTCACCTTACCATACACTAAAATCCATACATCAACTATATTCAATCTTAATTAGCCTTAGTCCAATCGTCCAAGGCATCACATCTAGGAATTCACCCACACCAAATTGATATAATATCATTGAAGATGAAAACTACCCTAGTCTAGGGTTTTTGGAACAATCCTAATTTCACCCAAAACATATACCCCCCCCCCCCTCACTAGTTTATCATAATTTATATAATAATTACGACCACCAAGATCGATCATCTAAACTTTCGAAATTCCAATTCAATAACCCATCTAACCCTATGGTTTACAATCAAATGCCCTATCCTCAAATTAACCAACTTTAAGTTACCAATTCTCCCTAATATCCTAATACCCCAATTATCAATCTCCAATAACTCAATTCTTAAGAATCTCTATCTATTTTATGAGTATATGAAAACTTTAGGCTAACAAATCCTAGACCTAAGCCCCAAAACCAAAATTTTCAAAAGAAAATTCAACCCAAAATCACTCATCTAAAATTTTGGTTTCGCGCACCTTTTGATAGAAAATTCATAAAAAATTCAAAAAAATCAAAAAATACAAAACTAACGCCCATGCCTTCGATTCCTCACAACCTTATCCAACTTCTAATTTTTTTGATCGATCGACTCCTGTTGATTGATAGACACCTGTATGATTCATCTTCTAAAAAATTAAGTTTTCTCGACCCAAAACCTCCATTAATGAATCCCAAAGATTCATTTAACCCCCAATCAATCTCCGGACAATAAAATAACATCATATAACCAAAATATCTCTTTCTAACATCAAAACCCTAATTTTAAATCAAGATTCAAATGAAAATTCAAATTATAATCCATGAACCCTAAACTTTTATCAACTAACTAACAATTCTAAAGGATTAGCACATATAATCAGTGTTTTGTTTTAACTAATTTATAATAAAAAAAACATATTCAAATCATTTTCTAATAATTTCAAGTCATATACATGAGTGAATCAATCAAAATCAAAGGGGATTTAACCTAATTAATAACTTGATTAGGTTAATTGTGAAATCAATTAATTAAATTTCACAAATCATATTTAAATAATGTTTGGGAATCCAATAAAATAGATAAAATCTAACACACATACAATCATAATCGTATTCTATATAAACTAACCTTATGGATTGATTGAGAAAGCAATCCCTAATTGACCTAAGTCTTCCCTTCCTCTTAGTTCTTTCTCTCTCTAGCCCCTACGGTGCATCCCCATTGTGTTTGTGATAAAATGACATCCCTAATGACCTCTTACAACCCTTTAATTCCAAAATTGTTACCCAAATGGACCTCACCAAAAAGAGCCCAAAAATAATTCTAAATGATTTAAAATAATTCTCGAGCCATCCACTAACCCAATAGGCCTTTAAATCATTTTAAAGCTATAATTGGACATTCTACGGGTTCAATAAGTCAATTGCCAAATATACTCAAAAGAAATAACTAACAACTCAGGTTTTTAATAATTTTTTTATGCGAGTCAGAATATTAATTAATTCAACTAATTAATTACCACGTCTGAAGCCTAAATTTCAATCCAACTTAAATAACACATGGTAATATAAATGGTGACATCTCTAGTCACAATAAGAATACACAATTAATTTATAGATATTAAATAATCTATATAAAAATAAGGGGTATTACATGATCATAGGAGATCAGAATTATGGTTATATTACAATTGAATAGTTCACAACCTAGATAGGGAGTTGACATCCTATTGGTAAGGTTGCATGTACAATCATAGTATTTATCTCAATTACAAGAATTTATATAATGGTTCAAGAACTTATATGATATTTCTAAAAATAATTATAACCGGTACATTTAGGAATATTTTGAATAGGACCACCTGTGAGATTTGATTCTGAAGGCTATCTTAATTGACTTAGGTAATCTCACATTATTTACAAAGGGTGTATAGATTCTTAATTCCAAGTGTTATGAGGATTAGAATGCTTGCAAAATCGCTACTTTGATTTCTATGGGTACGATTCAATTATATATTGGGTCAATAGAACCTAGCAAGTTGAGAAATCGTTGTGTGTGTAAGTCTGAGAATCCCTGTCCAAGAGATATATTGTTAATACCCCCTTAATAGACTTACATGTTTTATTTTCACCAGTAAAACCCGACCGGTGGATTGTTTTATAATCCGGTGGAGTAGAAAATAAATTAAGTATGAGAATCAAAGACTTGGTTAAAATCGATTTACGTAAAATTAATTTGACCAAGCGAGTATTAGACACTTTATATGGAGAATAATATTATGCACCATAATCAACTTTGCAAATAAGAATTTTTATTCAGAGTGACTTAGAAATAATTAAATTAGATTGTAAAAATGATTATTTAGTGGAATTAATTGCGATAAGACAAAGAACATATATTATGAGGTTGTAATTTGGGATTTTCGATTATTTATTTGGAGGCTAGTTTAATTATTTGTCATTGGTCCTATGTATAATCCATTGCCCAAGTAGTAGGCCCGAAACTCTTTGCAAGTCCAATTAAGTCTGATCCATGACTTATACTTATTTATATTAGTGTAAGTTAAGGCTTTAGGTTAATGATCCATTATAGATGGTTTGAGAGAAAGAGGAAAAACACTATTCACATTTTTTGAAGGATTAAGGAGAGAGAAAGTGATTTTTCTCAAATTTTACCGAGTCTTCACCTTTAAGAGTGTCCACACACAAGGCTTACTTTGGGTAGATAATGCATTAGATGATTCGATATTTTTGGAGAATTATATCAAGGTTTTTAAAGACCTTAGTTGGGAAGCAAGATCACCATCTTGATCAACATATTTCTCCTCATATATATTGTATTCAAAATCCTAGGTTTGTGCTTCTAACATAGTTCTTGTTTGGACTTTCCAATACATGGTCATTTGAAGTTGTTAGGGATGAATTTTCTCCATTTGTTGATTGTGAATCCCATTTCCCTATAATGTATTCATTTATTTCTCTACGATTTTCTCTTCCGATAGTTCTTGACCCAGAGTCCACCAAAAACTCACCAATAGCCCTTGGAACTCCTTCATTTGAATAATAATGAACATTCCCTTTTCTTGCTCATTGTTTGTAGGTCAACAAAAGGAAGGACCATGAATAATATTATCTCCTTAAGTTATTTATTTTATCTAAGTTGAAATAAGGCATCATCTATTGGCACTGTATGTGGGATTAAAATCACATTTATATGTTATAAATATTCATTGATCAACCATGCCACCTCAATGAAGAACGAGGCAACCACAAACCATAAACTTAATACTTGACCATATATTATCCTATTTGGATAAAATCAATAAAAATTAAATGCTCTTGTAGCATCATAAGGATAACATGCTAGTGGTGTATGCGCCAACTCCTTTGCTTGGGCATAGTGTGGAAGAAATATCTAGGGAGAGTAGAAACACTATTCTCTTACCATGAAACCCCAGCAATCTATAAATCCCAAGTACATGCTAATACAACTATATCCCATCATATTCGGCCTAGAGAACAGGCTGGGCGAGTTATTTTTCCTAGAGGAATGGAAAGGGATGCACATGTCGTGAAATTCCTATCATTGATTACATAGTAGTATCAAAATATTTCGTCTTAATATCTAGGTCCATCCAAACTCTTTGGCAGAGTAACTCCAAATAGATCCCATATTTCTACATTGGCAGATGGACATTCCCTTTTTAAAAAGATAACACGTCATGTCAATACAATGGAGTATTGTTTTCCATTGCTTTTATTTTCCAGAGGTAATGCGAGAAATACCACTAAGGGGATGCACGAGCAACCCCATGTCATATAGCTCTCAAAATAAGAGCAAGCAAACTAGTAGCCCTTTTGCTACCTAGGGAAATAAATCACGACCAGACACTCAAGTAGCATTGAATCGAGAGTGGACAAGCATTTCCCTCACAAACACCCAATTCTATTATCTTTGATAAGTAGACTTCTTCAGAGTTTTTATTGGGAGGCTGAGGGATAAATCTTGTTGATTAATCTAAGACTTAAGCACTTAAATATATTGGGAAAGAGAGAATATTTTGCACATTACACACATTTTTCATGCAAATAACGAGAAGTCACCATAGTTTCTATCAAGATAATTTTAATAGAGAAATTAACGAGTGACCCTTAATGTTCACTCACAAGTTTTCAAACTTACTCAATAAGAAATTTCAATAAAAATAAAAAAAGAATACTTTTTGGCATCGTGGCCAAAACATCACCTTTCTGTACACTATAATGCCATATGTCACACCACAACAGATAAATCGTGGGTGATAATAACGAAGAAAAAACACTTTTCAGATATTTTATCACATGGGAATATTCCCAGGCGCCTAAGGTTGCACGTATGCCCTAATGTTTTTTTTACTATAAATAGAGCACTAGGTGCTTATATATAACACCCAACATTCTAGTACTATTATGCTACAAAAATTCTCTCACTAGAATATCAGCTGCTTGCTTTCTCCCAAATATTGAGGGGCTTATCTCTCTGCTCTCAGAGAATCACTACTCTCGAGGGTCTATTTCTTTACTTTATTGTCAAAAGATGTACTCAATCATTAATTATTTATTTTCGATAATCAGAAACATCATTATCATATTGTAAAAGTCGGATATTTTCCCTGCTATTATTTTTCGAAATATTGTTAACGTATAGACAATTTAATTGAAGTTGGTCATATATCACCCATTTAAATATTTTCATAGACCCCACTACAACTACCCTCCTACATTTGGTGACTCTTTTGGAGAGGTATCCTTATTTCCATGGATAAACAAGGTCACAATATTTCCAAGAAGTTGGTCGTTGAAGACACTCAAATACGAAATGGAGTTCAAAGTGACAAAACCACCAGTGAATATGTTGTTATTACATGAGCGAGAGGTCCTAGCCCCTTTATGGGTCAGACGAGAAACTCAGTTACTCTATAGCTGAATGGAAAGAATCTTATGAGATCATTTTCATTTTTTCTAAGCAACACAGTGTGGATATGGAATGTTTGGAACAAGTTTTTGATACACCAGTGGTATCTCCTTTGGAGGAGAAGTTGTACTAAAGGTGGAGCTAGAAAAGAAGGTCCTGGTCGAGCAGGCCCTAACCCCCTCTACCACACCGGCGGCAAAGAAAGCTGAGGTGGGTGAATCACCCTCCATGGTGATTACATTAGAGAAGGTAAAGAAGCTCCTCTCTTTTAAGCAGGAATCTCCTATTTTGTACAAGGAATTGAAAAACCCTTACTCATATAATCTCAATGAGATACCATGCCCCGACGGGGTATGTCCCACCAAATTTTATAAATTTCAACGACAAAGGAGATAATTCAAAAGATCGCGCCAAAAAATTGGTAGAGTACCTTGGTGTACATTACAATGATAAGAACTTAAGACTGAGACAGTTCTCAAAAAACATCACAGGAAAGGCATACTTTTGGAATACCCACTTGGCTCTAAATGATATCCTCACTTGGGAAGAGATGCATATGCAATTTCTCCATAAATTATTTTTAGTCAAAGATGAATTTACTTTGAGGCACTTGGATCAAGAAATGTAAAAAAAAAGCTGGGAGCTAATGTAGCATATTAACGTTTTTTAGAGAGGTCTCTAGATGCCCACGAGGAAGACACATAAATAAGGTTGTTACAGATCTGCATGGAAAGACTGCTCGAAGAATATAAAGTTCACGTGATCAATAAAAATATTGAGGGCATGTTTAAAGAGTTAACTCGAGCAACAATAAATGTCGCGATGATCATAAAGCCAAAAGTTAATATTACAATAGAATCTTGTGTGGTTCTTGGTTGGCTAACACATATTACAAGTGTGATTGGGATGAAAAGTTAGAAATTGAATAACAGAATGTCTGTGTGGTGCTCGCACTGGACGAAGGACGAACATATGAAGATGAGTAAATGTAACGCTCAAACTTAGGAGGCAAAAATTAATTTAGAGTGCGCGATGATCGCAAAAATTCTAAAATTCAAGTGTTTTTTTTTATCAAATCGACATAAACCATAAAACCATATTGGACGTCACTAAACAAATTCTTGAAGAGGTGCAAGACCGAGGGGATTAATCCATTAAATGGCATGGACCCATTATAAGGATTATCAAGAGGTTTACATCAAAAGTGATGTTTTCTAATGCTGATGTATAGGTAAAATTATTTCACAACAGACCACTTGTGTTACTGCTCTAGGAAATGGCATTAGCTTTCCTAGAAAACTCTTGGATGGATGGTCATTGCTCAAAATCATAACCAAAAGCACTATTATGAAATATGAATGTCACAGGAGAAGATTGTGCCAAATCCCTTGTTAATTTCCGATTTTGATAGCGCTGGAATGAAATCACTCAAATATGTTAATGTTATAATTAAGTTAAGGAATTTAACTTCCCAAATAAACTTCCATTGCATCAACGCTAATATAAGTTACCAGTTTTTGATAGTCCGAGTGTGGATGCATACTCATGGCATCACGCCCTCCACATTCCAGCACTGCACAATATACATTATTTATAGAACAAAAATAGTAATCAATGCCACGCAGAGGCCTTTCTCAATAGAAGAACCCCATTTGGTTGGTGAAGTATTATATATAGGGCGTGATGAAGAAATAAAGACATATTTGATGAAAGAAGTGGATGAGCCTCGAGATGTTCAGGAAGGGTCCAAATAAAGAAATTTATGGATGAAGGATTAGGTCCACACGTGGTACCCGTTGAAAGAAAGGACAAAGGAAAAATTAAGTTGGAATAAGGTGAAAAACTTGATCGAACTTGCAGAAAGTTATTTTTCCCAATGGCAAAGTTATTTATCATTTATAATGGTGTGTATGAGCAGTGTTCTGGGATGAGAGAGTTAAACTGACACCAAAATGCTTCGTAGTTGATGATTTTATATAATTAAACATATTAAATAATGGGAAAAAATGACAGCCTACATGCAAGATGGACCTAAAGAGAATCTCCAAGAACTGTAGGAGTTAAACTTAGTGAAAAAGGACAGCTACGAGGGGACCATCTTTATCTGTAAAAGTTTGATTCCAAAGAAATGATAAGAGATCATTAACCTGCTTAAGAAATTCACAAATGTGTTCGGGTGGAAATGTACAAAAATTTTAGGAATTATCCCAGAGGTAAGTTCTCAGAAGTGAAAAATTTCGCCTATTTTTTTTATCGGTGAGTTAGGCTAGACACATTTACAAAGCTGAGCTAGATCTGAAGATTAAGGGAGTAGTAGAGAATCCATTCACTATTGGATTCACATAACCCATCCAACAACCTATTTTTTTATCGAGCATTGTGTATGTTTCCAAGAAGGACAAGAAGAAGATCTGAATCTATGTGGACTTTAGAGAATTAAACCATGTATGTCCCAAAGATGAATTTCCATTATTGAGCATTGATAGCTTGGTTGATACGACTGTCGGCCATGAAATGTATAACTTCATGGATGGGTATATTGGATACAATCAGATCAAAACGAATCCTACAGGTGTGAAGAAGATAATGTTTTGGACTCCTCTCGAAAATTTTCACTACACGATTATAATGTTCATCTTGAAGAATGTCGGAGCGACGCACTAGTGAACCATGACGGAAAAATTTCATGATTTATGTCATGATATATTATAATTCTATGTGTATGACTTGGGGATGAAATCTAAAATAAAGAGCACGCTCATCTAAGATGTGAGAAGAGTTTTGAATGTTGTTGGGCGTATAAGATGAGGAAGAACCCCTCTAAATGTGCCTTTGGGGTTACTAAATGTAATTTCCTCAAGTTTGTTGCTAATAGGAAAGGTAAATTTGCAAATGGATAAAGAGAATCGAAAGGATATTTTCATGATGACTCTACCAAGAAGTTAAAGGCAGCTTAAAATTTTCTTAGGCAAAGTTTCTTTTCTGAGAAGATTTATCCTAGCTTTGGCAGAGATCACCCATCCTTTGATTAATAAAGATAAAGTGAAGTGGGTATAGGGGTATTAGTAGCAGAAGGCATTCGAGAGGATCAAGGATATTTTAAATTCTCCTTTAACTATGATTCCCTCATAAGCGGGTAAGCCCTTGATTTTGTATATAACTTCCAATGAGCAGGCTATTGGGGATTCGTTTTCCCGAGAAAAATAAGGGATGGAATGAAATATATATTATTTATTCCAAGTGATATCCGGGAATGATTCCAGATACACAAGTGTAGGAAGACGTTATTTGGGCTTGGTTTATGGCTCAGAAGTTAAGACACTTTCGTATTTACTGTGCATGTCATCACCAAGTGTGATCCTATCAAATATCTTCTCGTGAGAACCATTTAGATAAGGTAAAAGGACAAATGGTTCCTTATACTCTCCGAATATGGTTTAAAGTGTCTTGCTCCCGAGGCTATCAAAATTTAATATTTAGTGGATCTCTTAACTAATTTCCCAAGCCAGAATTTTAAATCTCTGAGTGAGGAGCTCCCAGGATAGCTTCTAAGACTTCTTGGTTAAAGAGATGGAAGAATAGAAGATAAAATTCTATGGTTTGTGCGCATAGGGTACTCAGGGGGTAGAAATCATACTCTCTAACAACAAAGAGAAAATCACTCTTTTTTATAAGATGGATTACAAGTGCTCAAATAATAAAGAAATATATGAGGCACTCATCCTTGGTCTATTAGAAGCTATAAGAAGAAGGGTAAGAGTACTGTCTATACAAGGGTATTCTAACCTTCTAGTTAAAAAAGTTAATAGAGGGTTTGATATCAATAATGACAACCTTGCTTCGTAAAGAGCAATTATCTAGTGCCTATTAAATTAATTTTTGGTTATCAAAGCACAGAGAGATTCCAGGATGACGAACATAAAACATGATGCTCTCACAGTAGTTTCTCAAAAGTTAGAGAAAGATGAGATTGAAGATACAATCACTGTATAAAGAAGAAAGGTGTCCACAATAGGGAAATATCTATTTTCAAGTGAGGATCCCACAGACTGAAGATCCTATATAGTCAAGCAACTCGAAATACAAGAAGGGGAGATGAAATTGTCAAAGTTAGCGAGCACTCACATGCTCTAAGGGACTTTTTACTTCAGGGGTCTTGGGGTATACTTGGAAAGATACGTGGGAGTAGAATAATATCAAGATAAGTTGCAAGGAACACTACAAGAATTTACACCATTAACAACAATATTTAACAACACAAGATATTTTTGTTGCCAAAGATACTCTTTTGGCAACAAAATCTTATTTATGTTGCCAAAAGACTATTTTAGAGGGTACTTTTGGCAGCATAAAATAAATTTTGTTGCCAAAGGTTAAAATTTTAAGCGGGAAGGTACCAAAATAAAAGGGGGGAGAATATTAGCTTTTAGCATCATAATTGTTTGTTGCCAAATATATGGTGACTTTTGGCAACACAAGAGTGTGTTGAGAAAAATAGAAGACTTTTGTCAACAACAAAAATTGTGATGCCAAATGTATTTTATCTTTTTGTCAAATAAGATTTAATTTCCAAACCCTTATTTCCGAAACACTTTCCATCAAAAACAAATACACGAACCCTCCTTTCTGAAACCTCTCCGTCGCGATCAAAGTCTGGCGCCCCACCGGCCACCACCGTCACCGTCGCTCCGCCCCACCAGTCACCACCGCTCCATCTTTTACGGGGTATCCCTCTCTCTCTCTCTCTCTCTCTCTCTCTCTCTCTCTCTCCCTCTCTCTCTCTCTCTTTATATATATATATATCAGATCTTTGTCTAATCGATTTTTGGGTTTAATCGATTGTTAAGATCTTTGTCTAATCGATTTTTTGGTTCGATTTTTGGGTTTAATCGATTTTTGGGGCTCGATTTTTAGGTTTAAAAAACGGCTATGATATATATATATATATATATATAATCATATAAATATACCTGATTATCATATATCTGATTATATACTGATATTTATATATGATAATCATATATTTATATATGATAATCATATATATATAATCATATAAATATATACTGATATAATATATACTGATGTATTTATATAACCATATAATATTTACTAATATATATATATTATATATACTGATATATATATAATCATATAAATATATACTGATATAATATATACTGATAACATAAATATATACTGATATAATATATACTGATATATATATCTGATTATATATATTGTTATATAGTTATATCTGATCATATATATATATATATATATATATATATATATATATATATATCACGTATTGCTATATTGTTCGTTGTATGTATTGTTATATTGTTCGTTGTATTGTTTTTAATGAGTCAATTTTTGTTAACAGTTATAATTTAATAGTGTGCAAGCTTTAGGTCATTTTTTGTTAACACTTATATTGTTGTGTGTTGTGTAAGGTGATGTGTGTGACTCCCGATTTGAGTGTACGACGTAAATTTGTAAAAAATAGACTTAAGCATAAAAACATGCAATCGAAGGGTGAAAACATAAAACATCCACAAAAAGGTCCCGTAAGAGTCACAAACACCTCGCACGGGACCAATGTGACTCGTAGGAACCGACCGCGTAGTCACGGGGCTCCCGGTTTGAGTGTACAACGTAAATTTGCAAAAAATAGACTTAAACATAAAAACATGCCATCGAAGGGTGAAAACATAAAACAACCACAAAACGGTCCCGTAAGAGTCACGAACACCTCGCACGGGACCAATGTGACTCGTAAGAACCGGCCGCGTAGTCACGGGGCTCCCGGTCTGAGTGTACGACGTATATTTGCAAAAAATTAGACTTAAGCATAAAAACATGCCATCGTAGGGTGAAAATGTAAAACAGCCACAAAACGGTCCCGTAAGAGTCACGAACACATCGCACGGGACCAATGCGACACGTAGGAATCGACCGCGTAGTCACGGGGCTCCCGGTTTGAGTGTACGACATGAATTTGCAAAAAAATAGACTTATGCATAAAAACATGCCATCGAAGGGTGAAAATGATAAACAGCCACAAAACGGTCCCGTAAGAGTTACTAACACCTCGCACGGGACCAATGTGACTAGTAGGAACCGACCGCGTAGTCACGGGGCTCCCGGTTTGAGTGTACGACGTGAATTTGCAAAATATTAGACTTATGCATAAAAACATGCCATCGAAGGGTGAAAACATTAAACAGCCACAAAACAGTACCGTAAGAGTCACGAACACCTCGCACGGGACCAATGCGACTCGTAGGAACCGACCGCGTAGTCACGGGGCTCTCGGTTTGAGTGTACGATGTGAATTTGCAAAAAATTAACTTATGCATAAAAACATGCCATCGAAGGGTGAAAATGTAAAACAGCCACAAAATGGTACCGTAAGAATCCCGAAGACCTCGCACGGGACCAATGCGACTCGTAGGAACCGACTGTGTAGTCACGGGGCTCCCGGTTTGCATGTACGGCGTGAATTTGCAAAAAATTAGACTTAAGCATAAAAACATGCCATCGAAGGGCGAAAACATAAAATAGCCACAAAACGGTACCGTAAGAGTAACTAACACCTCGAACGGGACCAATGTGACTCGTAGGAACCGACCGCGTAGTCACGGGGCTCCCGGTTTGAGTGTACGACGTGAATTTGCAAAAAATTAGACTTAAGCATAAAAACATTCCATCGAATTGTGAAAACGTAAAACAGCCACAAAACGGTCCTGTAAGAGTCATGAACACCTCGCAGGGAACCAATGCGACTCGTAGGAACCGACCGCGTAGTCACGGGGCACCCGGTTTGAGTGTACGACGTGAATTTGCAAAAAATAATACTTATGCCTAAAAACATGCCATCGAAGGGTGAAAACGTAAAACAGGCACAAAACGGTACCGTAAGAGTCCCGAACACCTCGCACGGGACCAATGTGACTCGTAGGAACAGACCGCGTAGTCACGGGGCTCCCGATTTGAGTGTACGATGTGAATTTGTAAAAAATTAGACTTATGCCTAAAAACATTCCATCGAATGGTGTCAACGTAAAACAGCCACAAAACGGTACCGTAAGAGTCATGAACACCTCGCACGGGACCAATGTGACTCGTAGGAACCGACCGCGTAGTCACGGGGATCCCGGTTTGAGTGTACGACGTAAATTTGCAAAAAATAGACTTAAGCATAAAAACATGCAATCGAAGGGTGAAAACGTAAAACAACCTCAAAACAGTACCGTAAGAGTCACGAACACCTCGCACGGGACCAATGTGACTCGTAGGAACTGACCGCGTAGTCACGGGGCTCCCGGTTTGAGTGTACGACGTGAATTTGCAAAAAATTAGACTTATGCGTAAAAACATGCCATCGAAGGGTGAAAACGTAAAACAGCAACAAAACGGTCCCGTAAGAGTTACTAACACCTCGCACGGGACCAATGTGACTCTTAGGAACCGACCGCGTAGTCACGGGGCTGCCGGTTTGAGTGTACGACCTGAATTTGCAAAAAAATGGAGTTAAGCATAAAAACATTCCATTGAATGGTGAAAACGTTAAACAGCCACAAAACGGTACCGTAAGAGTTACGAACACCTCGCACGGGACCAATGCGACTCGTAGTAACCGGACCGCGTAGTCACGGGGATCCCGGTTTGAGTGTACGACGTGCATTTGCAAAAAATTAGACTTATGCATAAAAACATGCCATCGAAGGGTGAAATCGTAAAACAGCCACAAAACGGTACCGTAAGAGACACGAACACCTTGCACGGGACCAATGTGACTCGTAGGAACCGACCGCGTAGTCACGGTGCTCCCGATTTGAGTGTACGACGTGAATTTGTAAAAAATTAGACTTAAGCATAAAAACATGGAATCGAAGGGTGAAAACGTAAAACAGCCACAAAACCGTCCCGTAAGAGTCACGAACACCACGCACGGGGCCAATGCGACTCGCAGGAACCGACCGCGTAGTTACGGGGCTCCCGGTTTGAGTGTACGACGTGAATTTATAAAAAAATAGACTTATACATAACAACATTCCATCGAAGGGTGAAAACGTAAAACAATCACAAAACGGTGCCGTAAAAGTCACGAACACCTCGCACGGGACCAATGTGACTCGTAGGAACCGATCGCGTAGTCACGATGCTCCCGATTTGAGTGTACGACATGAATATGCAAAAAATTAGACTTAAGCATAAAACCATGGAATCGAAGGGTGAAAACGTAAAACAGCCACAAAACGGTACCGTAAGAGTCACGAACACATCGCACGGGACCAATGCGACACGTAGGAACCGACCGCCTAGTCACGGGGCTCCCGGTTTGAGTGTACGACGTGAATTTGCAAAAAAATAGACTTATACATAAAAACATGCCATCGAAGGGTGAAAATGATAAACAACCACAAAACGGTCCCTTAAGAGTCACGAGCACGTCGCACGGGACCAAGCGACTTGTAGGAACCGACCGCGTAGTCACGGGGCTCCCGATTTGAGTGTACGACGTGAATTTGAAAAAAATTAGACCCATGCTTAAAAACATGCCATCGAAGGGTGAAAACATAAAACTACCACCAAACGGTCCAGTAAGAGTCACGAACACCTCGCACGGGACCAATGCGACTCGTAGGAACCGACCGCGTAGTCACGGGGCTCTCGGTTTGAGTGTACGACGTGAATTTGCAAAAAATTAGACTTGTGCATAAAAACATGCAATCGAAGGGTGAAAACATAAAATAGCGACAAAACGGTATCGTAAGAATCCCGAACACCTCGCACGGGACCAATGTGACTCGTAGGAACTGACCGCGTAGTCACGGGGCTCCCGGTTTTAGTGTACGGCGTGAATTGGCAAAAAATTAGACTTAAGCATAAAAACATGTCATCGAAGGGTGAAAACGTAAAACAGCGACAAAACTCTACCGTAAGAGTCACGAACACCTCACACGGGACCAATGCGACTCGTAGGAACCGACCGCGTAATCACGGGGATCCCGGTTTGAGTGTACGACGTGAATTTGCAAAAAATTAGACATAAGCATAAAAACATGCCATCGAAGAATGAAAACGTAAAATAGCCACAAAACGGTACCGTAAGAGTCCCGAACACCTCGCACGGGACCAATGTGACTCGTAGGAACCGACCGCGTAGTCACGGGGCTCCCGGTTTGAGTGTACGACGTAAATTTGCAAAAAATAGACTTAACCATAAAAACATGCAATCGAAGGGTGAAAACGTAAAACAACCACAAAACGGTACCGTAAGAGTCACGAACACCTCGCACGGGACCAATATGACACTTAGGAACCGACCGCGTAGTCACGGGGCTCCCGGTTTGAGTGTACGACGTGAATTTGCAAAAAATTAGACTTATGCATAAAAACATGTCATCGAAGGGTGAAAACGTAATACAGCAACAAAACGGTCCCGTAAGAGTTACTAACACCTCGCACGGGACCAATGTGACTCTTAGGAACGGACCGCGTAGTCACGAGGCTCCCGGTTTGAGTGTACGACGTGAATTTGCAAAAAATCGGACTTAAGCATAAAAGCATTCCATCGAATGGTGAAAACGTTAAACAGCCACAAAACGGTACCGTAAGAGTTACGAACACCTCGCACGGGACCAATGCGACTCGTAGGAACCGGACCGCGTAGTCACGGGGCTCCCGGTTTGAGTGTACGACGTGCATTTGCAAAAAATTAGACTTATGCATAAAAACATGCTATCGAAGGGTGAAAACGTAAAACAGCCACAAAACGGTCCCGTAAGAGTTACTAACACCTCGTACGGGACCAATGTGACTCGTATGAACACCTCGCACAGGACCAATGCGACTCGTAGGAACCGGACCGCGTAGCCACGGGGCTCCCGGTTTGAGTGTTCGACGTGAATTTACAAAAAATTAGACTTATGCATAAAAACATTCCATCGAAGGGTGAAAACGTAAAACAACCACAAACGGTCCCGTAAGAGTCACGAACACCTCGCACGGGACCAATGTGACTCGTAGGAAGCGACCGCGTAGTCACGGTGCTCCCGATTTGAGTTTACGACGTGAATTTGTAAAAAATTAGACGTAACCATAAAAATATGGAATCGAAGGGTGAAAAGGTAAAACAGCCACAAAACGGTACCGTAAGAGTCACGAACACCTCGCACGGGACCAATGCGTCTCGTAGGAACCGACCGCGTAGTCATGGGAATCCCGGTTTGAGTGTACTACGTGAATTTGCAAAAAATTAGACTTATGCTTAAAAACATGCTATCGAAGGGTGAAAACGTAAAACTGCCACAAAACGGTCCCTTAAGAGTCACGAACACCTCGCACGGAACCAATGCGACTCGTAGGAACCGACCACGTAGTCACGGGGCTCCCGGTTTGAGTGTACGGCGTGAATTTGCAAAAAATTAGACTTGTGCATAAAAACATGCCATCGAAGGGTGAAAACGTAAAACAGCCACAAAACGGTACCGTAACAGTCACGAACACCTCGCACGGGACCAATGTGACTCGTAGGAACCGACCGCGTAGTCACGGGGCTCCCGGTTTGAGTGTACGGCGAGAATTGGCAAAAAATTAGACTTAAGCATAAAAACTTGTCATCGAAGGGTGAAAACGTAAAACAACCACAAAACTCTACCGTAAGAGTCACGAACTCCTCACACGGGACCAATGCAACTCGTAGGAACCGACCGCGTAATCACGGGGATCCTGGTTTGAGTGTACGACGTGAATTTGCAAAAAATTAGACATAAGCATAAAAACATGCCATCGAAGGGTGAAAACGTAAAATAGCAACAAAACGGTACCGTAAGAGTCCCGAACACCTCGCACGGGACCACTGTGACTCGTAGGAACCGACCGCGTAGTCACGGGGCTCCCGGTTTGAGTGTACGACGTGAATTTGCAAAAAATTAGACTTATGCCTAAAAACATTCCATCGAATGGTGACAACGTAAAACAGCCACAAAACGGTACCATAAGAGTCACAAACACCTCGCACGGGACCAATGTGACTCGTAGGAACCGACCGCGTAGTCACGGGGCTGCCGGTTTGAGTGTACGACGTAAATTTGCAAAAAAAAAACTTAACCATAAAAACATGCAATCGAATGGTGAAAACGTAAAACAACCAGAAAACGGTACCGTAAGAGTCACGAACACCTCGCACGGGACCAATACGACACTTAGGAACCGACCGCGTAGTCACGGGGCTCCCGATTTGAGTGTACGACGTGAATTTGCAAAAAATTAGACTTATGCATAAAAACATGCCATCGAAGGGTGAAAACATAAAACAGCAACAAAACGGTCCCGTAAGAGTTACTAACACCTCGCACGGGACCAATGTGACTCTTAGGAACCGACCGCGTAGTCACGAGGCTCCCGGTTTGAGTGTACGACGTGAATTTGCAAAAAATCGGACTAAAGCATAAAAACATGGAATCGAAGGGTGAAAACGTAAAACAGCCACAAAACCGTCCCGTAAAAGTCACGAACACCACACACGGGGCCAATGCGACTCGTAGGAACCGACCGCGTAGTTACGGGGCTCCCGGTTTGAGTGTACGACGTGAATTTATAAAAAATTAGACTTATACATAAACACATTCCATCGAAGGGTGAAAACGTAAAACAACCACAAAACGGTCCCGTAAGAGTCACGAACACCTCGCACGGGACCAATGCGACTCGTAGGAACCGATCGCGTAGTCACGATGCTCCCGATTTGAGTGTACGACTTGAATTTGCAAAAAATTAGACTTAAGCATAAAAACATGGAATCGAAGGGTGAAAACGTAAAACAGCCACAAAACGGTACCGTAAGAGTCACGAACACCACGCACGGGGCCAATGCGACTCGTAGGTACCGACCGCGTAGTTACGGGGCTCCCGGTTTGAGTGTACGACGTGAATATATAAAAAATTAGACTTACACATAAAAACATTCCATCGAAGGGTGAAAACGTAAAACAACCACAAAACGGTCCCGTAAGAGTCACGAACACCTCGCACGGGACCAATGTGACTCGTAGGAACCGATCGCGTAGTCACGATGCTCCCGATTTGAGTGTACGATGTGAATTTGCAAAAAATTAGACTTAAGCATAAAAACATGGAATCGAACGGTGAAAATGTAAAACAGCTACAAAACGGTACCGTAAGAGTCACGAACACCTTGCACGGGACCAATGCGACTCGTAGGAACCGATCGCGTAGTCACGGGAATCCCGGTTTGAGTGTACGACGTGAATTTGCAAAAAAATAGACTTATGCATAAAAACATGCCATCGAAGGGTGAAAATGTAAAACAGCCACAAAACGGTCCCTTAAGAGTCACGAGCACGTCGCATGGGACCAAGCGACTTGTAGGAACCGACCGCGTAGTCACGGGGCTCCCGATTTGAGTGTACGACGTGAATTTGAAAAAAATTAGACTTATGCATAAAAGCATGCCATCGAAGGGTGAAAACGTAAAACTACCACAAAACGGTCCCGTAAGAGTCACGAACACCTCGCACGGGACCAATGCGACTCGTAGGAACCGACCGCGTAGTCACGGGGCTCCCGGTTTGAGTGTACGACGTGAATTTGCAAAAAATTAGACTTGTGCATAAAAACATGGAATTGAAGGGTGAAAATGTAAAACAGCCACAAAACCGTCCCGTAAGAGTCACGAACACCACGCACGGGGCCAATGCGACTAGTAGGAACCGACCGCGTAGTTACGGGGCTCCCGGTTTGAGTGTACGACATGAATTTATAAAAAAATAGACTTATACATAAAAACATTCCATCAAAGGGTGAAAACGTAAAACAACCACAAAACGGTCCCGTAAGAGTCACGAACACCTCGCACGGGACCAATGTGACTCGTAGGAACCGATCACGTAGTCACGATGCTCCCGATTTGAGTGTACGACGTGAATTTGCAAAAAATTAGACTTAAGCATAAAAACATGGAATCGAAGGGTGAAAACGTAAAACAGCCACAAAACGGTACCGTAAGAGTCACGAACACCTCGTACACTCAAATCGTACTGTTATGTATATATATATATATATATATATATATATATATATATATATATATACATAACAGTTTATATATAACTGTTATGTATATATATATATGTGTGTGTATAACTGTGTGTATATATATATATATATATATATATATATATATACACAGTTTATATATAACTGTCAGTTATACAGTTTATATATAACTGTCAGTTTATATATAACTGTTATGTATATATATATGTATATATATATATATATATATATATACATAACAGTCACATTTTATATACACAGTATATATGTATATAAACTGTGATAACTGTTACGTATATATATATATGTATATATATATATATACATAACAGTTATATATAAATTGTGTGTATATATATATATATATATATATATATATATATATATATATATACATACATACTCTTTATATATATATAAAACAGTGTATATAATTATTTTATATATGTGTATATATATACATATATAAAACAGTTATATACACTGTTTTATGTATATATATACACATACATAAACCAGTTATATACACTGTTTTATATATATATATATATATAAAAAAACAGTATATATATATATATATATAATACGACATGTACGATACTTGTAGTTTTGTCGACACATAAGCAAGTCGGGACCCTCTCGTTGACTAGAATGCTTGTTATTTTTGTTTCTCCATTGCAGTCCAGTATGTAATGTTAACATGTGTCTTGGAATTTGAATGTTTTTGTAGCTTTTTTTCCCAGTATATATATATATTATGGTTTTTCAAATGATTCTCTCTAGTCCCATTCCACGTGGAAAAAAATGAAGCTATGGAGTGCTATTTGATGTACCATGGTGATGCCCCCATGGAAGTGAACACGTGACAGTTGGTTAGTTCACATCGAACACGGTCCAATAAGAATTTTGTTTCATTGAACCTTTTGTTAGACGAATTTGGGATTTTTTTTTATATTGTTGGATTTGTCGTTACCCCCTAAAAAGGGTGGATAGTCCAATAAACAAAGGAGACTATGCCCAATTTATTTTAAAAATTGACACTTTGTTTTTTTAGACACAGTGAATTTGATTATTATAGTTATATATATATAAATGTTTTTTTAGACACATTGTTTTTATAGTTATATATAAATGTTTATATATATATATATATATAACTATAATAGTTATAAATTATTATTATCTTTTGAAGTCGGATAGATTATAATTTATTTTGTATTTTGTGTAGAATGAAAATGGATTTGCGACACATGGAAACGTCAATGGATACGGAGGATCGAGGTACGTAGCTACTCGGATACTTATTTAAGTTTATGTAGCTACTCGGATACTATTTTTAGATATTAAATTGGCGAAAGGGATTTAATGGTGGTTTAGCTGCGTTTTTTACTGTTGGATTTATTTTAATGTTAAAAACATGTTGGATTTCATGAATAAACAAAGGAAACTCTGCCGAAATTTTCTGAAATTAAATAGTGTTTTAAATTGATCAAGTCAAACATACATGCATTTGAAGTTATACAAACCCATGTAGTAATTTATTTTTGTATCTTGTGCAAGTTATGATGGATTTTGCTTGGAGTTACTATGTTCGTGGTGGCTTGGAGCTGCGGTTTCTTATAGTGTAGGGGAGCGATATTGTCGTCGCTTTTGTTTATGTGGATTTTTTTAACATATTTTAATGTGTTAATGTATTAGGCTAGATCATGTTTACATCTTTTGTTACGTTCTTATTTAGGAGACATTTATTTTGTACCTTTATACTTGAATTGTGATGAAATATTATTTTGTAATTCATATTTATCAGATTTGGTTGAAAATTGCGGAATTTTGTACTACTTATGATTGTATGAAAATGCGTAATGTTATTTTGGATTAGAAGGTTGCACGTTTGATGAAAAAAGTGCAGGTTTAAAAGTGCTTACAATTGCGAAAAAAATAATAGGTAATAAATAAAAATATTGTACTTTTGGCAACACAATTTTTTGTCTCTAAAAGTTATCATCTACATCTATCACTTTGGATATGGCAACACATGTTTGGTTGCCAAAGGTATGGCTTTTGGCATCACAAGAGATGTGTTGCCAAAGGTACGACTTTTGGCAACACAAGAGCTGTGTTGCCAAAGGACTTTTGGCAACACAAGAGCTGTGTTGCCAAAAGGCTATACCTTTGGCAACACAACTCTTGTGTTGCCAAAAGTCGTACCTTTGGCAACACAGCTCTTGTGTTGCCAAAGATATTGCTTTTGGCAACACAGGACCTGTGTTGCCAAAGGTATAGCGTTTTGGCAACACAACTCCTGTGTTGTCAAAAGCTATAGCTTTTGACAACACAACTTTTTTTGTTGCTGTTGAGTGACTTTTGGCAACAAAAATAATATTTTTTATTATAAATTTGACAAATTAAAAAATACTTTTGGCAACACAATTGCGTGTTGCCAAAAGTATACTTTCAGCAACACAAGCCTGCTGTGTTGCCAAAGGGTTTCCTAGACAGGCAATGGGCAACAAGCTGGCAACAGAGTGAAATCTGTTGCCGATACCTTTTAGCAACAAAATTCTAACTTTGGCAACATAATTTGTATGTTGCTTATGGTGCAAATTCTTGTAGTGTAATGCATGAGATGCATTGTGGAGACACAAATGTACCACTTTATAGGCATTTACAACAAGCAGGTCACTACTAACCCAATCTGAGCATAGAGGCCACTCGACTGCAATAAGCTTTTTAAAGTTCCAAACCCAATTTACCAGCCAATAGAAGATAATCTCATTGAGGAGATGGGTGATTGGAGAAATTGTTACATGACTTATGTCAAAGATGGAGAGTTTCCCATTGGTCAGGCATATAACATATATATGAAGAAAATGGTAGCCCGATTTTACATAATCAAAGGAGAATTATACAGGAAAGGGTACAAGGAGATAGCTTTGAAATGTGTTGCTAAAGAAGAAGTGGCAAAAGTATTGAAAGAAACTCACGGGCCCTCACATATGGGTGGAGAAATTTTTTTATGATCAGTTGATAACTCTGGGATACTATTGGCCCATGATAGAAGAATATTCCATTTAGTTTATGAAGAGATGAAAAACATATCTAGTGAATAGGAACATGGTTCATTCTCCATCAGTGTGATTACAGAGTTTGGTTTCTACTTATCCATTACACACTTGGAAATTTGATGTGGTACGAAAAATTACCCGAGCCTCTCATGGAAAATCATTTATCCTAGTTGTCGTAAAGTTTTACACTAAATGGATAGAAGAAATCCCTCTTAGGAATCGTCATTACGAGAAGAAAATTCTAGAATAACAACTCCAAGATTCCTTTTTGGTGAAACAACAATCCTAAAGTAAGACCTAAGAGTTGTCATACGATAAAGAGACAGGTCTATGAGTTAGAGATAGATTATACGTAACTGATGAATAGTCATCACGAGAAGAGGTATTACAAGAAGCTCATCATTTCAAATTCATGATACATTCGGAAGTTCAAAAATATATCATGTACCAAAGAAATAATATTGGTGGAAAAATTTGAGAAATGATATTAAAAACTTTATAAAAAGATATCTCACTTCTCAGCAAGTAAAGATAGAACACCAGTGTCCTAGTGGACTTCTCCAAACTCTTTCGATCCCTGAGTGAAAATGGGATCACATTACAATGGAATTTGTTAGTGGAAAACCTCGTATGTCCCAAGGATACAATTTTGTTTGGTTGATAGTAGACCGAATCCCCAAATTCGGCCCATTTTCTCCGAGTGAAAACTATTGATTCTTTCAAAAATCTTAGTAAACTCTAAATTCGATAAATTGTTCAATTACATGGAATTTCTTTGTCCATAATATCAGACTGAGATTCTCATTTTGTAGGGAGATTTTGGCAAGCACTCCAAACTGTAATGGGTACTAAACTTCATTTCAATACCGCATTTCACCGCAGACCGATGGACAATCTGAACGAACTAACCAAACATTGAAGGACATGTTAAGAGCATGTGCATTAGATATGCCTGACAATTGCAGTGAACACTTGCCATTAATTGAGTTTTCATGTAATAAAAGTTAGCAGTCAAGTATCAAAGATGCTCAATTTTAATCCATGTATGGAAGACCTTGACGATCACCAGTACGTTAAACCGAATCAAGGAATAACAAGTAATTTGGTCCTGAAATAATCTAAGAAACTATCGAGAAGATACAACAGATCAGAGAAAGACTAAAAATGACACAAGATCGACGGAAGAGTTATCTTGATCATCTCAAGAGGCCCTTATAATTTCAAGCTTCTGATCAAGTATTCTTGATATTTTCTCCCCGAAAAGATATTCTACTCTTTGAAAATAAAGGCAAACTAGCGCCAAGGATATTGGACCCTTTAGTGTTACTAAATGTGTTAGCCCTGTGGCTTATGAATTAAATTTACCTCCAGAGTTATCCAGTATTCATAATGTACTCCATATGTCTCAGTTACGTCAATACATTCCAGCCCCGACACATGTGATTACGTGGAACGAAATCTCTATTCAAACCAATCATGATTTTGAAGAACTCCCTATTCAAATTTTAGACCGTCAGGTAAAAGTTCTGAGGAAGAAGAAAATTCTCTTAGTAATCTGGGATCACTAAAATCAACAAGATGTCACGTAGGAACCATAACGGGCAATGAAGAAATAATATCCTAAGTTTTTTTCAAGTAAATTCGAAGAAGAATTTTTTATTAGGTAGGTTTACTGTAATACACACGTAGTAATAACCCCTGGAACATTTAATTATGATTCGATAGTTACATATATTACCTCGTATCCCCCTTATAACTTAGTCCAATTCAAAAACACCCTAATAAAGTTGAAACTTCATATAAAACTCTATAACTTTGCTTAATTACCTAAGTAACCACAAGGTTACAAGATGACCAAATTACCCCTCTAAACTTTGGAAAAAGTATAATTTAACCTCTATTTCACCCCCAAGACCTAAATTTTAAATCAAATTGAACCTTTAGACCCCAACTAATTTAATTTTACAATCTTAACCCTTAAACTTCCATAAAATTATACAAATATCCCTAAACATGCAAATTTATCATATTAATTACCAAATAAATATAAAACGTCCTCTTTAAGGACCAAAATCAAAACAAACTATTTAGACTTTCCTCCCCTGCCAACAAAGCATCCCAATCAACAAAAAAAAGACAAAAATCACATTTCCTACACCATACTTCCATGTTATCTTCTTTTCCCCAAGTTTTATCTTCTTAAAACCTGGGAGAATCCACCTCCTAACAACACCATTCAATTGCCCTTAGCTTAGGGTATAAATCCACCATGAAATATAGCCTCAAACTCCATCACTTCAGCAAGCACTTAACTTGAGTTTTTTCCTCCAAACTAGTAACCTATGATTTTGTGCATCAATTCTTACTTTTTTTCTATCCAAACCATTTTCTTCACCTCCATAACACCCAATTTAATCAGAAAAACCAAGCTCCTATGTGTAGAACAGTCTATATAGGATAAAACCTCTAAAAAGTCCATTAAAGCTTGAGCTTTAATGGTAAAACTTCATTCTTTGGCTTTGAACATGTTTTAATTGTTTAGAGGTTGAAAATGAACTTTTCAATTAGAAACATTGACCAGTCGCATGACGGTGCGTGACCAATAATTTTTTTTTGATTTTTTTCAATACTTTTATTAAATTTTTCTAGTCAAAATGGTATAAGGTAAGGAATTTTTTTTTATCAACCCTAGCCCAAATTACAGAAAAACAAGGTTTTAGTTTTAAAGTATTTTAAAAAATTACAAATTGACCCCTTCTAGTTTTTCAAAGTTATGAATTTTGACCCCAACTTTTTTCTACATACACTTTGATAAATTTTAAGAAAAAAGTCTTCTACACCATTTTCCAAATATGACCTTAAGCCTTATATTTACAACTCCTAAAATTAATTAAATTTATCCCCTAAACATCAAAAGATATAGTTTTCTCATTTATTTTTCCAATTTAGTCTTATCACAAAAACATACACTTTATGTTGATTGATAGATAATCAAGGCATCTAACCCTCCCGATCCTGACTTCAATCAAATCTAATCACATTTTATCTAGCTAAAATGTAGGTTTTTCCTTTTCAATAGTAATTTCAATGCATTTGATATAACTGCTATTTATATCACACTGTGATACCCATAAATTACTCTTAGTATATGCATGTTACGATAATGCCATGCTATGCATTGATAAATATCGTTGATATTTAAATATGGATCATTTGGATCAATTTAAATGCTTCTCATCTAAAAATTGATTTCATAAAGTTATTACAATTATTAAATCAGTTCACCCATGCACCTATGTGCTAATTATCTTTTATATAAGCATCAATATTAACTAGGGAGTAGACTACCGTATTATCCCACATAACGTTTGCACTTGGCCTAAGGTCTCAAATGCTTGATAACCTAGATTATCGCTACGTGAGTATGAGTGTCACTCTAGTTAGTATACCTAGCTTTTTTATTTTTTCCAAAGATTTTGGGTTGACATTATTATTTGGTTATACTTATCATGCTTAATTATTTCTACACCCATTAGTAAACTGGTAAGTATGGGATTATCGATTTAAAAATCCTTAATCTTCTTTATGAAAATTATTGTCTATGCTTCATTTAGAAAACAATTAACTCCCTGCACACTCAAACTTCTCTATACATATAATTGTTATAGAATTGGTTAAAATCTAATTAGCATACTCGTATTAATTCCTTTTTTCTCCAGATGTTCTAGGATAAGGAAGCCGTACCCCCTCCCTTTTTGTTGTATGTGCAGATAATACGTATGCATAAATAACTGCATGGAAGGAAATTAAGGAAGATGGGAACAAGGAATGGCATTTCTCGATGATCTACGTCATTTTTCAGTTTTTGTAATAAAATTTAACATGAATAATTCAACCATGTGGTGGAAGTACAATATATGTAACACTCTATTTATGAATATAGTTATGTTTTTCCACCTTAACATTAATTTCATTACTTTGTTACCATCTTGTACATTCATCCAAAAAACATGGTATGATAATAATTGCTTAAGTAATTACACAGTTAATTCGTGAGTACATTATCTACAAGTTTGGCATCCCAAAGATCATCCTCATAGATAATTAAAAGTAATGTGGGTGCAAAGAGATGAGACTACTCACAGATAAGTATAAGGTCATGCACAACAGTTCCACTATGTCTTATCCAGAAAGGAACGGACAGGAAGATGCCACTAATAAACCTGATCAACATTTAAAAAAATAATGTTATAAGATCTCCCCGATATAGAATGCTAAACTTCTAATGGTTTTATGGGATTCTAGAACTTCAAAGAGGAAGCCAAAATGGATTTTACCCTCTTCTTCCTGGTCTATGGAACGGGAGTCATCTTGCATGTGGAAGAATGGATCTGAATCATGATCTAATCCCGAACCCGAGGCATATGTCGTTAGAAGCATTGTATGAGCATATAGACAAAGCCAAAGAAAATTTAAAAGTTTATACTCAACAACTTTCAAAAGACTTTGAGAACCTAGTCAAGCCTAGGGAGTTCCACGTCAGAGACTTAGTTCTTTGAGCATCCACTCTTCACTTTAGAAGTATGTCTATCTCTAAGTTAAAACCTAATTAGGAAGGAACTTTGACAATTAAATGATTGGGAAAATTAGGTTACTGCTAGGTTTCAGAACCTGAGAGTGAATTCATCCAGTCAATTCACTCTAAGTGGCTCAAGAACTACTATGATTGAGCATGAGAAAAAAAAACTCCGTTGTATGAGTTATAGCTGACAATAACAAGTTTGATAAAATAATACAATAACTCACGCTTGGTTATATCTAGTTTCTCTCCAAAGTTTTATAATGATGATTATATTACTTACATGTGTTGAATTGTAATAACCAACATTTTTCAAGAATCTTCTCAAAAAATTATGCAAGGGAACATAAAAGTTAAGATCATATTTCTTTTATTCACATAATGTAATGAGAAGACCAGTCCCAAAATTTCCACAATATAAAATGGAAAAGTTTTTTAAAGAAAGATAAAACTACATTGCTCGCTACATTTTGAGAGTATGTATTTTCAAGTTAATGTCCACTTAAAAAAACTTGTTAAAAAACATGCGATAAGCAAGATACCTCACAATTTCCAAAGTATAAGGAAATACATTTTCAACAATCGACAAGATTTCCCTTTCTCGAAAATTTTGAGGGGATACACTTTCAAGTCAATGTCCAAATAAAAAAATTTAATAAGAAAAGCATTGTATAATTTCCAAAGTATGAGGAAATACAGTTTCTTTATTTTACAAGTTTACCATTACTCGCAATATTTTGAGGGGATATACTTTTAAGATAATTTTCTCATAAAAAAATAAAGCAGGCACAGTAGCATAGAATTTCTAGAGTATGAGGTAACATTCCCTCTGGAGGGAATACACTCGCATGATTATAATTGCATAAGTTCAAAAGAAAAATATAGCGAGCACAACAACCCATAGCGTAAGGGTGAATATTCCATATTATTAATGCTAACTTGCTCGCAAAATTCTCTATATAAGTAATATTTAGAATTTTGCGAGCAAATGATTACATGGTATAAGGGAGCGATAATAAAAGATTATCCATGATTACTCGAAAAATACTTTGTAAAAAAAAGGTTTGTCCAGCAGATTATCCCATGGTATAAGGGAAAGACGGTAAAAGATATTCAATGATTACTTACAAAATATTTTGTAAAAATATAAGTTTTGTGAGCAGATAGTCCCACGGTATATGAAAAAATAAAAGCATGAAAAATACACCCACAAGTTAAATAAATAGAATTCATATTTTATTACGCAAGAATATCATGCTCGAAAGAAAGGCAAAGATATTACAAATGTCCAAAAAATACGAGCAAATAAATACAAGAAGTATTTGCCTCTTACAACTAAAAGGAAAGTTTCCCTCTTATAAAAACTCTCCCAAGAAGCACCAACTCCCTCATGGTAGGATGAATAATTTTGCGAGTGGAGGAATCCAACCAATCCAATTTGAAATGGTAGTAATCCTCCAAGTCTTTAATAGTAGCAAGAAAGGTGCGAGCATTCGCAGGAGTGACGCAGTTCGGAGGAGTGGTTTTGAATCGAAGAAGATGACTGGAGAAGGCCTTCAAGTTGGTAAAAATATGACTTTAATATTTTAAAGCGGCTAGTGAATATCTTAGGATGATGCTCGAAGGTCAAATCTATAATGACTCAATCTTCTTTGCGAAATCTCTGCACATGACTCAAATACCATAAATCTTTCATGTAAACATTGGGAGAATCCATATTTGCGGGTCAAAACTTGTTTTCATTAGTCTCGCATCAGAATCAGCAATAAACTCCTCGCCATCCAGCTCGCATCAGTTTTGTCAGAATGAGTAGCTTCAGAGTCCTCCTTGTCCTCACTAACCACTTTTCCTCCCTCACTTTCTTCCTCCTAGAAAAAAATGGAAACGATAAATATAACAAGTAAAACATGAAATTATCAACAATAAGGAGAAAATATACTCACTCTCACGCGTATGGCATTAAGCATACTGCCCAAGAGCCTTAGTTGGTCTCTTTCTTATAAAACGTTAAAGTACATAGTCAGAGAAACACGCAAGGTTAATACAAAGGATGGATATGATTAAGAAGTAAATAAACTCACCCCCCGCTCTAAGGAAAGAGCTAAAATGTAAACGAGTAAATTATCACCTCTGCTCGGTCTGAGGCTCCACGCACAAAGGAATGCTCGCAACTTCAATCTAAGAATAAAGAAATAGATTGAGTAGCACATTCGAATGTTTTCACAGTACAAGAAAATAAACAAAACGGTATAAAAATTTAGTACGTGAGGCTCTGCAGGAGTAGGAGAGCTCAAAATGTTCATCTGGAAAAAAAGAAACAAAATGAGAAAATTGAGAAAATATTTGCATAGTATGAGAAAATAAATCATAAAAGTTGAAACATTTAAGTAATTGAGGCTCTACAGGTATCAGAGTACTTATTATGCTCACTAGAAAATGAGGAAACAAGATTGAGCAAGAGAGAAATTATTTGCAAGATATAAGCAAATAAGGAAAGGGTATGCCAGTTTAATACTTGAGGCTCTATAAGCACAGGAGTGCTCATAGTACTCACCTGAAAACATATAATCAAGACGAGTGATTGCTCGAGCATTTGCAAAGTATAAGAAAACAAACACAAAGGTATGTCAATGTAAGTACTTGAGGCTCCACCATCATAGGAACACTCAAACGTGGCATATGTGTAACCTAAAAAAATAAAGAAATAGGTTAATCACATAAGGCAAATCTATCAACTACGAGTAAAGATATAAGAAAATAATGCTAAGCACCTAAATTCCTCCAGAAACAAGAGTTCTCGAAATAGGTGCAACCTCGATCCGGAATAAAAAATCAAGAACTGAGCAATAATGCACAAGTTTAAATAGAATGAGAAAATAGACAAATGCACATGCACATGCATGAGTCCCCAAAGGGGGAGAAATTCATGTGTAAATCATGGCATTTGCTTGAGACTCGATAAATTGAGCGACAGGAGTAAAGGGATCACTCTGCTAACCTAATAATAAAAGATATAAGAACTAAATGTGTCAAATAAAAGTTCAAGTAAATGAATATTGTGAAGACCATTTTGAATACTAAACATAATAAATCACCTAATCTAAAAGAGTAACAAGTAATATGGGTCCACTAAAAGCCATACCGAAAATAGGCTGAGTAGATAGAGCTTAGACCTATGGTATGTTATCCATGGGTACTCATGGTACAGAATTCTTATAGTATAATGGAAACTAAGGGATAGTTACACCAGTGGGCAAGAGAATGCCCCCAAAGGAAAGGGGATTGCTCGCCACCGATCCGTACAAAATGAAAAATTCATTAGCCATTTCATTTTTTAAAATAAAAGGAATGTCCTTGAGGAAAATCAAGAACCCTGGCGAGACTGGTAATACCAGTTGGGGCTGGTGAGATAAACTGCTTAAATTTCAAAGAGCAACGCGGCCATGAGCAGAAAAAAGAAGGTGGAATAGACACATGCCAACCAAGACAAATAAGTAAAAGTTATCAAAGAAACATCAACATAAAAAAGTATGAGATTTCTTTGCATAGATACCTGAGATGAAGTGTTCATCACACAACTAGGGGTGTGAGTGGTTATTAAAGAATTCCCAGTAGTCATAGGGACTGTTGTTAAAAGCTTCAAAACAAAATTGAGAGGCTAGTTACGATCACTCATACTAATACTCTTATACATAAAAAATCACAAGAAAAAATTCGCAAACATACCTCTCATGCAAAGCCCAAAGAAGACGCCAACATGGAGTTCGTTTCCCTTTAAAAAGTGGCATAAGGTGGATGAGCTGGTGAATGAGCACATGAAGACATTGTGGTCACTCTTGGGCTCTCCCTCATTATTGTTAAATTTATAATTATTATAAGTTTATGGGATATTATAATATAGTGAGTGTAAGTTCGGATCGAGCCAACAAGAATTTGTTAAATTTGTATAAATTATCAACTTTCCAACTAGATGAATATGGGTGTAGAATTAAGATGTAGATATAAAAGAAAATATATAATAATAATAAAAGCAAACACAAATTAAGTGATACATGGGGGAAGATTACTAGATTTCAGATCCTTTTTTCATGTTTACTGATTACGATTAATTAGTCTAACTCGCAATTTCCTTTTATAGCTCAAAATTATATCGACTCTCGTCGGGTAATTTTCGAAAGATAAAAATGTTAAAATTCAATTTAAATATTTTATATTACTTTTTTCAGATGTCAAAAATTCGTATTTTCTTTTAAAAAAAAAAAACTCACTCATAAGCATTAAATGTCA
Source organism: Sambucus nigra (assembly GCA_949130495.1). Taxonomy (NCBI): domain Eukaryota; kingdom Viridiplantae; phylum Streptophyta; class Magnoliopsida; order Dipsacales; family Adoxaceae; genus Sambucus; species Sambucus nigra. Next base: position 121,238,791 of record OX422207.1, read on the forward strand.
AACGTAAGTATGAACTATCAAATAACTTAACATGAGTATTATCCATCAAACATAAGCACAAAAAATCGAAGAATATGAATTTTAAAATTAACATCAAAGGTTTAAAATTTCACTATCATGATTATTTTAATGAAAACCTAATTTTTAAAATATTTTTAGATTAAGTAGGGGATTTAAGCAAATTATAACTAATTAAAACATGCACTAAGTAATCATGGAAAATATTACCTAATCCTAGTAATTACTTTAAGCTAGCATCATAATTAAAATGCAAATATTTCAAGATGAAATAACTATCCTCAGTAATAAAAATCAACTTACAAAAATTATAGTTCTAAAAGTTGAATGCCGATACAAAAATTTCCTCCCAAACTTGCACACAAATTACCTCAAAAATAAAAATACATAGTATAATATTTTTGGTGCTCTTAAAAATAAACTCTCATAATGTTTTCTCAAACTTTTTTCTAAAAAATTCTCTTCTACCTTAAGATGATTTAAATGGTCTTTTTGTAGGACAAAATATGAGACATTTGAGTTGGTATCAACATTAAAAGCGCCCCCAAAAAGTTATTAAGTCCAACAACCCCAAACTTCACTCATTCTCTCCTAACTAGGGCTGTGTTTCGGCCGGATCGGATCGGAAAATGACCTTTCGGAAAAAATTCCAATTTTTTCGGAAATAAAATAATTGTTCCAATTTCCTATCCAATTTTTTCGGAAAATCAAAAAAGTTTCCGAATTCGGAAAAATCGGCATATCGGAAAAAATTCGGAAAAAATCGGAAATTCAAAACATATAATAAAAATTCAGAAATAATGGAATTCCGAAATTTCAAAAAAATTAATATAGGATTTTCGATTACTCGAAATTCTCATTTTAAAGAAATCGGAAAAAAGATTTAACCCAACATGTAAATATGTAAGGATTTAACCATTTTTTCATTTGTGTAGACTCTACAATTAACCCAACATGTAAATAGGTATAGAAACATGTACAGAAACACGTATAAAACAGGTATAGAAACAACAAGTGTAAATCAGCAATTAATATTTGATCTTAGTATAAATCAGCAATTAATATTTGATCTCAATATAATACAGCTATAAAACAGATATAGAAACATGTAATTAAACGGTCGTTACACAATATATAATCTTACAGATCCTATAAACATGTATAATCTTATAGAAACAAAAAAACCATGTATAAACAGATCCTATAACAATCCTATAGAAACAAAAAACATGTATAATCTTACAGATCCTATAAACCGCTCGTTACACAATATAAAGTTTATCCCATAACGAGGATATGAAAGCTTACTGATCAAAAATTTATATTATAAACAGATCAGATCCTATAACAATCCTATCGTTACATATCCCATCCTATAACAATATAAACAGATCAGATCGTTACAGATCCGAACGTTATAGATAAGGGAAACAGATAAAAGGGATTACTGATCCTTCGTTCGACTTGGATATGAAGAGATGCATTCTAATCGTTAAAGATCCGTATCTGAGAAGCGTAGAAACCAGAGAGAGAGGTGAGTAGATGGACGAGAGTTGAAAGAGAGAGAGGGGACTCGATGGTATGCGCCGTATTGAGAGAGAGAGAGAGAGATGAAGGATATGTCTAACCCTAAAACTAACAACATATATATATGGGTAAGGTAAAAAATAAGGAAAATATAAATGTAAACATTCTTATTATTAGACAATGAAAATCCAAGGTAAAAAATATATATAAAATATTTGGAATATTAATCGAAAAAAATATTCGGAAAATTAATCGGAAATTATATCGGAAAATCGGATCGGCTAAAATATCGGAAAATCGGATCGGAAAAATCGGAAAATCGGAATTTAAAACATAGTTCCAATTTCCTATCCAATTTAATTCGGAAAAATCGGAAATCGGAAAATCGGAAATCGAAAACCTTATATATGTTCCAAAATCGGAAAATATCGGATCGGACATCGGAAAAATCGGAATGTTCGAAAAAAAAGCACAGCCCTACTCCTAACGATTAAGCCAAGCAATCATTTGGAAAATGTTATGCCTCAAGTAATCTATATATCATCTTTTTATTCAAGTTTCTCACATTTGCATTTTGCACCCTAAACTTTGAAAGTTCATAACTTCTCCATTTCACCTCCAATCTGCATCATTTTTCAGGGGTAGCGGTCAAAATAAAAAGTATTTATATTTAATTCAAATTTGGATCATAAAAATTTTAAAAATTACATAATTACTATTATTTTCATTTTAGCTCCATAAATTCTTAACTTCTTCATTTTACTTGAAATTTAACCAAATTTATGAGGGAATCTTATATTTCCCAAATAAACATTATAAGATTAGTTTTAGGACCTTAAAGTTTCTAAATTGTAATTTCACCACTAGGGTTGCTAAAGTTACATTTTCAAAATTGTATTTGCCTTCTAATTTATAAAAATGACTCTAAAAGCTCATTATTTATGATACAACCTAACAAGGTGTAGATTTGAGTATAAATAATAAAAAATAGTGCACTCATCAAATCCCAAAACTAAACTTTGCTAGTCCTAAAAAAAAATTAAAAAAATTCAAAACCAACTCACATATGTAGGAATCACGATTGCACTTAGTATGTGTAACAAGCCGTTAAACCTCTACGTCACCCCAGTAAATCCGTTTTTTACTATGAGGATTGCAATGAATATAACCCAAAAATTAAAAAAAATTGAGTCAATATACAAAAGACGCAAAAGTAAAATAACCAAGTCTTAAATGCGAACTTCATAAATATATTGAAAATTCACTCCAATATAAACTTATCGTTCATGTGTGCGTAATTCAATATAACCGTCCAATTTAAAATATTTGATCGTTATATTTCTTATCTGAAAGTTTTTTCTGATTCAAAATCTCACGGGATGAACTCATGTGAATAAAAGAGTAAATTTAAATGACTAGATTTTACATATACATAAAGAAAAGTACATGTTTATTTTCTGAATGAATGTGATCTCATGAACAAAAAATTGACTACATTTTGAAAATTTTGAATAACACCATAGTTTTTATCCATCTTCTCCCCACATTATAATTAAATATACATGAGATCGATTAGGACTTTCTTTGATAATGTTTTAGGCTCGTGTTTTGGGTAAAAATAATAGCTTTTGGAGTTAATTTTTTTTGAGAATATAGAGGTTTTCATTACATTCACATTTAGGCACTTTTTCCAACCTTCTTTTCCTTTTCCTTTTCCTTTTCCTTTTTCTTTTTTCTTCTCTTCATTTTATCATTATTTATTTCTCATATTTTTTTCTTTTCTTTTCACCGATTATTTTTTCAAACTTCATTCTTTTGGCCTTTTTCCTATCGTAATTTTACCTTGGTATTCTCACAAAATGGGTATGAATTTTTGGGTTCTCAAGAAAAAGATTTATATATTTTTGTTGACTCAAATGGGCTTGCAACAGAATAATGTAAAAAAGACAATTTAAGCTTAATTTTTTAGCTTTCAAAATCATGGTCTAGTCTCATTTCTCTTGTTCCGTTACGTTAATATGTGTCTCAAGTCGACTTACTAAGAATTTTAGTACGTAAGATTCACACTTTGACTTTTATTTTTAGCAATCGAAAAAAATAAAGAATTTTGAGATCATCGACAAATATATCACTGAAGAAAAGTTTAGGTTATTTTAACTCCGATCGATTTAAATTTATTGGAAACAATTAATGGCACAATTTCTCACCAGGTTAAAATATCCACATTTATTCGATAAGTTTTATTTTTGCCTCAATATCCATTTTCGATCTTATAATATGGCTATTGTGTAAAACAATTATAAATTGAGAGATTTGTGAATTAATTCTATATTAATAAGTAGTTTCAAAACTCAATTATATGACAATCGTTTTGGATTTTTGATTTTTTTTATTATTTTTTTTCAGAACGGAGAAAATGACCTCAATATCCTTAAATTTAATATCTACATTGTCCTCAATATAAAAGATACAAACTGGAAAAGGAGGGAAAGTTATTGAAAATATTACCATAATGAGGGAATTTCTTGAATAAATCACAAAATAAAATCTATAATACAAGAACAATGACTCAATTTCATGTTCACTCGTGGTATACTAAGTGATATGGCTTCACCCTTTGACTGTTCACTTTGAAAATTTCATCATTTTAAGGATTCTCTATCTCAATTGCCCCATATGGATAGAGTGTCCTAACGACAAAGGGACGAGACCACTTAGATCTCAACTTACTAGGAAAGATGCAACATAGAGTTTGTCCAGTTTTGAATGACTTAATGTTGATGGACTTGTCATTGAACATTTTCATTTTCTCTTTGTAAAATTTTGAGTTCTCGTACACATAATTCCTAATCTCACCCAATTCATTAACCTAGAGTGATCATACCTCTCCCATAGCAAGTAAGTAGGAATTGAAAGTCTTAATGGCCCAATATGCTTTTTGATCTAACTCTACTGGAAGATGACATGATTTCTCGTAGATAAGCCTATACGGGGACATACTAAGTAGCGTTTGTTAGGGAGTGCGATATGCCCACAATACAACCAACAACCCTAAGTACCAGTCCTTTTGATTCGAACTCACTGTTTTCTCTATAATTTTCTTGATTTTCCTATTAGAAACTTCTAATTGACCACTGGTTCGAGGGTGATAAGAACATCAAACTTTGTGCGTGACTAAGTACTTTTTTACGAGAATCGATTACAATAATTATTTCCCAATCGCAAATGATGGTTCAAGACTTACCGAAATGGGAGAAAATATTTTCTCAAATGAATTCGACTACCACATGACGGTCATTTGTCCTACTTGGTATAGATTCTATCCATGTAGACACATAGTCTATTGCCAAAAGAATGTAGAGATTTCCATAGGATTTCGGTAATGGACCCATGATATCGATAACCTAATAATTAAAAACCTTAATAATAAAAATGGGATTTGAGGGCAACATGTTTCTACATGTGATCTTTGCTAACCTTCAACATTGGTCACAAATCCTACTGCAATCATTTGCGTCATGGAAAATGATGTCCTAATAGAATCCACACTGAAAATCTTTGCAATAGTTTTCTTGGCACTGAAATTATATGCACATTTTTTATCATCGATGAAAGAGATTATACTTTGAATCTCGTGATCAGGGACACACTTGCTAATGATTTTATTAGGGCCTTACTTGAAGAGGTATGGATCGTCCAAAAATAAATGATTAGCTAATACTGAGGCATCTTGTCCATTATAATATAATTCACAATATCGGCAAACCACGGAAGTGGGAGATAAGCATCAGTTAGTCATCGTGAAAGGAGTCATTTATTGGCAATTTATTATCGAATAATTCAACGGTTAGCTTACACAAGTGATCTTCTACTACATTCTCAAATCCTTTCTTATCTCAAATTTTAAGGTCAATACCTTGCAGTAGTAGGATCCACCTAATGAGACATGACTTAGAATACTTCTTAGAAAAAAGGTATCGTAGGACCTAGTGAATGGTGAAAATGACAAATTTGAATCCTATCAAATAAGACATAAACTTCTCTAGTGCAAAGACGACAGTAAGGAATTTTTTTTCAGTCGTTGAATATTTTAATTGGGCATCATTAAGAGTCATATTGGCATAATATATGACATGAGGAAGTTTCTTATCACATGGATCATGAACCAAACCTATGGCATAGTCTGAAGCATCACACGTGATCTCAAAGGGTTGTCTCCAATCGAGAGGGCGTATAATGGGTGCAGAGGAAAATTCATTGTTTATCCTTTCATAGGCTTTAAGGGAATCGTCGTTAAAATCGAAGGATGTGTACTGTGAAATAAGAATTCACAATGGTCGAGAGATGTTTCGAAAATCCTTAACAAATCTCTGGTGGAAATTGACATATCTTAAGAATGATCAAACTTGAGGCACGATTTTCAGGGTGGGAGACTCAAAAGGAGATCAATTTTTGTTTTATGGACCTCGATACCATTTTTAAACGTGATGTGACTTAGAATTATGCCTTGTTTTACCAATATATTATACTTTTACCAATCAAGAACAAGGTTATTTTTCTTACACCTCTTCAGACGAGGGTGAGGTGGTGAAGCCACTCATCAAAACTAGACACAGTTGTATAAAAATCATCCATGAATACTTTGAGAAATTGCTCCACCATATCCAAAACAATACTCATTATGAACTGTTGAACAATATCGAGGCATTACACAATCCAAAGGGCATGCATCATAAGCAAAAGAACCAAATGGACAAGTGATTATGATTTTATCTTAATACATAAGAGTAATGGGAATTTTATTATAGCTACAATAACCATTAAGAAAATATTAATAGGGATTCCCGCTAATATATCTGGAATTTGTTCTATGAAAGGAAGGGGGAAGTGATCCTTCCTATAATATATACACAAGCGCCAACCGGTTTGAATCCTAGTGGGTACTAGCTCATCATTATCCCTTTTTAGCACCCCGACACTAGATTTCTTTGGAACAACTTGAGTGAGGCTGGCCCATTAGCTATAAGAGATGGGGCAATTAATACTTGTATTAAAAAAATTTAGCACCTCATCTCGAATGACCTCTTTGATATTAGGATTAAGCCTGCATTGTTCTTCATGGGAATTTTTAGCATTGTCTTCTAAGTGGATCCTATGCATCCATACCGATCGACTTATCCCCTTAATGTCGGTTATGGTCCATTCAATTATTTCCTTGTGTTACTTGAGAACAAACAACAACTGACCTTTATTTATTTGTCGAAGTCAGAAGTGATAATAATAGGTAAGGTTTCAAAAGATCCTAAGAACCTATACTCGAGCATTTCAGGTAGTGGATTCAGTTCAAAATTAAGAGATTTCTCAATCAAGGGCAGAATAGGTGACGTGGAGAGTGGCTAGGGATTATACTTCCATGACACGAGTGAAGTCAAGGAGGGTGTTGAATTCTTTAATTAAGTTTTTGAAATCAAATTCAAACCTAAAAAAGATGAGACATGCCGCTAAAGGTTCATCATTATAAGTTTGCTCAAAGGTCTCTTAGATGATACTATCAACCGGTCATAATTGAGGTTTATTGTCATGCTCCCAAAATATAGCTTTAATTTCCCTTTACGACATCTAATGACAGCATCAGACGTGGTGAAGAAAGGACGACCCAAAATAAGTAAATGTTGTGAAATAGAAAATGCATTTGTTAGGTGTCCAAAACTACGAAGTTGCTAGGAAAGACTAAGTAGACTAACTTAATTAAGACATCTTCATTAAGACCTCTCGGGATTTTAATAGAACGCCCGTCTAAGGATAGGGTGGTCCTAGTAGACTTTAACTCCCCAATCCTAGTTTCTCGTACATTGTGTACAAGAAACGTTTCAAGCTAGCTCCTAAATATAAAAGCTCATTTTCAATAATGTTATAGAGATCATTAGAGCCCCGTGATCCTTACACTTAACAAAAATTCTGTAGGAAATAATAAAGGTTGTTTCTTGGTGAGAAAATCTTTCTTGGGTACGTTGGTGTTCCTTTTGAAGGTCCAAAGTTCCTTCAGAATTTTAACGTATGACGAAACTTGTTGTATAACATCAAGCAGTGGGATATTTATTTGTACTTTCTTGAACACTTCCAATATTTATCCATATCATCCTTCTTCTTTTTTGGCATCAAAACATTTTATCCATATTAGCCTTCTTTTATGGCACCAAACGTTGGGAAAATGGAGCTTTTGGGACATAGGTCTCTACAGTAGGCTCAAAAAATGGAGGTGGGGAGGATGTTGGGTCCATGGGTGGACTTTTTCTTCTCCTTACCTTTCTTATATTCACTCTCAGTGGTTAGTGAGACATTATTTTTAAGTTCCTTATCAGACCTAAGCTTTCTCATGCTCTTGGGTGTATGATGTGTTATTGTCTTGGACAACAAACTGACCCCTAGGCATGTTACCTTTTGTATTGGACCCAGATTGACTTGGTAATGTTCCCTTATTTCTATCACTCAATGGTGAGGTGCAAACTTCATATTTAAAACATGTCTTTGGGTGTTTGTTCCCTAAAAAAAGATACGACAACTTATAACATTATAAAAGGAAGTGTAGAAACAAGTAAAGATCGATTCCACAGGGAATGGTATTTAGGATTAAATTATTTCTAACACTTAGAAAATGGTAAAGTGTAAAAGATGATATGGATTAAAAAGGAAAAAAAGTAAAAGTTTGCTACACTAATTAAAATTAAACAAAGTTCAATAAAACGGGATTAGAATCGCATCCCCACCATAGGCTATACAACACATATTAAGGATTTTAGTTCGAAAACATTTAACTGAGCATATTAAATTGATTAAAAACATCAAACATGAATAAAAGTAATCCAACAATGAAAGATAAAACTTTTGCTCATATATGGCCACAAATGGATTAATTTTGGAATATCTCTATAAACACTACTGTTGCGTGACAAAGAAAGTTAAACGTCAAACATTCCAACTTTAATATACAAGGTTTCAATTAAATGCATTTTTATCCAAAACCTAGATTTTAAATTTCAATATCCATTAGTGGTGGAAATGTGACCCCAACCCTTAAAATAGTTACTATACATGATTAAATCAATTAATTCAACAATTTAACTAAGGAAAAGAACTAATTAACCAACACAAGTAAGAAATAAATGAAGATAACTGAATAACTAACAAGTAATACAGATAACAAAGAAAGAACAAGAAAATGAGACTAGATTAAATATGGAAGAAGATGAATAATATCATACTTACAAAATGTGGGCATATACCCTAAGAAGGGAGAGAAGGGAAAGCTCCCCCAAAGCCCTAAAATCTTATAAACTAATATCTAAAATGAAGTCCCTAACTTAATAGAATGTTTTCCAATAAATACCTAACCAAAAACCCACCAAAAATACAAATTTACGAACTTTAACAGGACCCAAATCGATTCGCCAAAATGATCGAATTGATTCACCCTTAAAAGGTCTGAATCTTTATTTTGAACCAGCATATGGAAAATATCATGACTTCTTCATTATAGATCGGAATTAGGCACGGTCTAAAGCTACGTGAAGTTAACTCAGAGTTATAAAACTTACATTGGACTTCGTGCCATAATAAAAAATGATGAAATGACTAAAATGCCCGTGAATGTGCCCTTTATGACGAAACTTTCCTGAAATGCGATCAAACTTCACGATAAGGACTTTAATGCCTAGAAAATTTCAATTACACCTCACAAAGCATATAAACATTTATTAAAAGAGTTTGTCTGGTTAATGAGCATAAAAATAAGAATTAAGATACCCGAGGGGGCTAAAGTGCATAAGTATAAAGGGTAAACAAATGCAATAATTGAGACAAATCACTCAACAAGTTGGCTAGTTAGCTCACTTGAAACTCGAGTTTGACAATTGATTGAGTATTCGCGTGTAGGCTTTGTTGTGCTAATTGGATGACATTTTGGGTGGTTTGATGGAACTAAAGGGTGATTTGGGAAATCAAGTTCATTGTATCCTCTATAGAATGAATCTTTTGAGATGAAGGATATGATGGCGCATGGATTTATTTTGGAAACCCGGGGGTTGGTTACCTAAAGATTGACCTCTAACTTCTTAGAATTCACCCCTGGACCGTAAGAGACTAGGGTGGTCTCTCCACACTGGATTGTACGGATTAGTATAAGGGTAGTACTTTGGCCTCTTTTGGTAGTGGGAATTTGATTGCTCGATAAGTGCTTTGTGGGTCGGAAGGGCGGGGTAATTTTTGACTAAATGGTCAAAACTATCATAAAGTATACACATATGTGAATCTATGTGCTACAGGATCGTGGGTGCGGATCGATTTCTCCCTTTGTTAGTCTCTAAAGCTTTTAAAAGTTAGGCCAATTGGTTCACTTTGACATTTAAATCATAACTTTGTTCGACTTAGTGAGAGAAACCCTCCTCGGACGTGGTGGACCTAGACTATCGACGGGGTTACCAATGTTTGGATTTTTTTTCCTATGGCCTATAAAAAATTCCAGGCATCAATTTCATTCTTTTTTGTAAAGTCACCATTGCACATTGATTCCAACATCACTCAGGTTTTAAAATCAAACCCTTTGTAAAGGATTTTTACTATGTGTCCTAACTTGATCCCATGATATGGACATTGTTGTAGTAACTCCTTGAACCGTTCTAATTTCGTCTTTTGGTTTGGGAAGAATTTTTGGAGAAACACAATACTCATTTGGTTCCAACTAGTGATGAAGTGGGGTTCGAGTGACATAAACCAACTATCCTCCTTCTCTTTCAACGAGAATGGGAACAATTTCAATTTAACAACATCAACGTGAAATTATTCGTATTTCATCATCCCACAAAACTCATCGAATTTAGGTATGTACAAATTTGGATCCTGTTTCTCGGTACCTAAAAACAAGGGTGGCATTTGAATAGTTCTCGAATTAAATTTGCATTATATGGTGGAAGAATAATACATGATGATTGACTAGAAATGTTGGGTATATGTAATCCTTAAGGGATCGAGGTGCTACTCCGTCTCCTATTTAAAAAAAAATCGAGACTCTTCAGATAAAGGTGATTGGAAAATCGGTGTACTCCTCAATTTCTAATCGATCGATATTGTCTCAAAACCAATTACGCATACACAACGTGCCTCACTTGAATTTATTTATCTATTTCTATATTATTTTTTATTAAGGAAAGAACAAGAAAATAATTTAACTCAAAATCACATAATTCTTAAACTAACCCAAACCAATTTGATTTATCTAATTTATGCGAGGGGATTTTAATTTATAAATCTAGTTTTTTCCATATTAATTGATGACAACACGAGTCTCCGAATTAATCTCCCTAATTAGAAAGCTCTACTCTTTGATAAGGGAGAATATAAAAGATGACCAAATACTATTATCGCCTAGAATCTTTTACCTCCAAGTAGGTGGCTGGTATGAAGATGCGTTAAAAATCACCAATCCTAGAAAAGGCAAAACGAAATCGATTTGACAAGTCCATATTGGAGTAGCTTTGAATTCTAGCCTTGTTAAGAGTTTTTTTACGAGTTGTGTGAACACCTTAAGGCCAATGTCTAATTAATCTATATTATAACTCTATTTGAGTAGTATTAGAGGTTAATGAGTGCATTAATTGTAAACCTCTCTTATACATTAGAGTTCTTCACCTTTATTAACATTTCACGGAAATTAGAATTTGAAGCGCTGCACATGAATTTGAAACGTTATACAGTAAAAGATATTAATTTCCGTATTTGTTCACTTAAGATGATCAAAATCCCCTCCAAACTAACCTTCTTCTATATCACACTCTCAAATCCTTATAGAATTTATAAATAGATCCGGAGATAAATATAAGAATTTGCTGTAATTTTGTATTTGCTTAATCGATCACCATATATTCCTTACATTCCAATGTATATTTTGTTGATTTTTCAGATTTAGGTTTTGTGTTTTCTTCATTCTCAAACTCAATCCACACATAAAGCTTAGAACCAGAACAACAACTCCAAAGGACAGGTTTGGAAAAATGCAAGTTCGATCGCAATATCGAATACTAAGCACAATAGGTAGACGATTTCATCTTCGATCTAAAGAAATCATTTTCCAGTAGCATATATAAAAACTTCTATATAAAAAGATTAAGCAATAAATCTCATAAACTCCTCATGCAGAACCCAGACTGGGTGATGAAAAGAAAAAAAGGAACTCCGCTGAAAAATTCATAGATGTGATATAAATTATGTAGAAAACCCACCAAAATACCAACTGTTTATATTGTTATTGTTACATTTCCATATTGTATCTGATGGGTGTTGTTGTTGAAGAACATAGTGGAAAATGTATATATGTGAGATGGATATAAATTATGTAGATATTACGTTTTAGTAAATGTCTTAATGGGGTGGTTTGGGTTGAGACGACAATGAGTTTGGAGATGGAAGTTTTTTCATTGTTTTTCGTAAAGTTCAGAATTTTTATTGTTCTGCATTCTCCAATTTTTTAAATTTCTGTAATTTTCAGTCGTTTAATTTATTGTAATTTTTATTTTTTTAATTTCTATTTTTTTGTGATTTTCGAATTTTAAAAATAGTTTTCTTTAATTTTCAAATTTGAAAATATTTTTTTTCCTAGAGGTGTCTTTTATGAAACTACCTCATTTTTATTTATTTTTACTTTTATTTCATATGTATTTTACATGCTAGTTTTAAATTAAAAGTGATGGATCGGGTTAATGCTTGGTTAATTTAATATTTTTCAGTCCAAGGAAGGTTGATGAAATCCCCACCTTATCTTGCAAATGGATTTTCTTACCTTAAGTCTATTTAATGCGACGTTCTAATTAAAAATATGCAAAAATTAAACCACGTAATGAGCACACAAAAGGTACCTTTGACGCGGATTTCTTATGTTCATATGTTTGCGTCGGGCTGAAGTTTAATATGGCGTCGATCGAGGAAAAATGTCGCATTTGTTTCAGTCGTCCACGAGAGTTACTTGTGCTCCTGGTAAGATTGCACAAGTGACCTTCACATCCTCACACAATTGCTCATTATTCGGGATTTTTCATCACTTTTTCATCTTTTTTTACTTTTCTTCTTTTTGTATTTTTTTAATGTGCTACTGAAAAATAACACAAAAAAACTACACCAAGCGTAAACTCCGACACAAAAAAAATAACACGACACAAGCACTAGTGTTGTATTTAACAGTTAAAGGAAGAAAACAAACAAAGCACACTATTTTTTCATATTCCGAAAAATAATATGCTATTAGATAAAATATATTTTTTAAATTTATTAAATATTTGTTATGGACTAATTACAACAAATATGACGCCTGAAAATTTTCAAAATAAATATACAATTTCATTTTCTCTCTCTTCCTTAATGTAATCCAGCATATATGGGGCAAAAGGGGACAAGTTTGCCCCGTGGGAGATTTGTATGGAAAGTAGGGGACAAGCACGTATGTGGTATTTTTCCAATAAAAGAAAAAGGAATTGAGGCTAGGGAATTTGAACCCAAGACCTCCTGCTCCTTATCATTCTCTCCTAGCCATTAAAACAAACAACCATTTGGGAAATTTACATCTCTTATTTTTAGCCAAGTTTCTCACATATGCATTATGGACCCCAAAACTATGAAAGTTTATAACTTATCCATTTCACCTCCAATCTTCACCATTTTTCAAGGGTATCTGTAAAAGTGTAAAATAAAATATTTAATTCAAATTTAGGGTCATATATATTTAAAAAATTATGGAATTACCCATATTTTCATTTTAGCTCCCAAATTTCTTAATTCCTTCGTGTTTACTCTGAATTCAACTAAATTTCACTAAAAACTTTATATTGCCCAAATAAACAATATAAAATTATTCTTAGGCCCTTACTATTTTAAAAATATAATTTCACCTCTAGGGTTGTTATCATTGTATTTTTAACTCAAATTGTTTTGAACTTGCATCTTTCTTCTAACTTACAAAAATTACTCTAAAAACTCATTATTTATAATATAATGGGCCTAATAAGGTATAGATTTGGGTATAAATAATACAAAATTATGCACTCATCTGTCGTCTCCATAAATAGAACTTTCTCAAAAAAGTCATAAAATAATGTTCAGCGTAGAATCAAGATTAACGAAAAAATTGAACGAGTAGTGTGAAAAAACTTACTGACTCAGAATGAGGTATATGTTCATAAGGCAACAGTCCAGTAGTCAGACTTGTTGAGTGGGGAGAAGAGATTATCGACTCATCAGGATCATTCATGGAATGTTCCAAGATTAATATCACATTGGTCGAGGTTGATAAAAACATTAAGTATCATTCGAGTGATCTCCACTAGCAGCGAGTGACTGAATATCATTTGAAGATGACTGATGATATTCATAGCAAGTAGTACTTCCATAATCAACTGAAGCACCCTATATCTTTGACTCACTTGAGTCTATATTATATAGGTGTTCATCTAGTTTGGAAATAGTGACAAAATTGAGTCATACCCTTTCAAACTAAAGAACCTTCAGACTCTTCATAATTGAGTTCCTCTAATTGTCCAAATGGTAGTACACCAACACTTCACCTAGGATGCATTCATATGTTGCATATGTGCTTGCATTATTCATTAATTGGTGTTCTGTGAGTTAAATCCCTCACAAATAATTTTTTATAATGTTTGGGATATTTTAAATAATTTCTATGATTTTTTAAACATTTTTTAAAATTAAAAATTGGTTTTTAATAAAGTTGTTGGCTATTTTGTAAATTCCATAAGATGTTAAAAACATGCTTAGGTAGAAACCGAAAGCGCTTGAGAATTATGTGGGTGGAATTTGTATTTATAGAAGTTCAAACACACGCGTTTAACATTCCATCTTAGCCTTACACGTGTTTTCTCCACAACGGCTAGATTTTTGTTTCTACGCTCTTACATACTTGTGCTTAACTATGAACCCTTGGATATTTTTAATCAAAAACTTTCATGTTATCTAATATGATTCTTGTAATACCTGGATCAACCAATGAGGCTTAACTTTGAAGCGATGCAACCTTAACCCTTGGATTTGCTTCGATCTTTTAAACTCAATTTTGAGCGTTGATTTGCCTCGAGTTTCCAGAGACTTCCATCTACTACTATAAATACTTTCCATATGTTATACGTTTACAATCTTTGGCCAACCTCCCTTTTGAGAGAAAATAGAGAGAAGAAAGAGAGAAGAGAGAGAAACGAGAGAGAGAGAGAGAGACAGAGAGAGAGAGAGAAATCAAACCCTAAACTAAACTCCGGCCAAATCCTTGTATAAAACCCTTTCTATGAGAGAGTTAGTTTGAGATTCAAGAAGATCCATCCTCTTCTATCCTTTATCTCTTTCCAAACTTAATAACGTTGGTTAAATCTCATTTTCTTTCATAGAACTTTGAGATTTGATCTTTGTGATACATTTCACTTAGATATTTCGTAGTTTTGATTTTTTCTTTCGAGAAACCTTATTTTGTTGGTTGGTTTTAAACTGGTATGTTATTTTCAAACCTTAAACCAACAAAATCTTTTTTTATTCCAGTTTCTTTGAATATTAGACTTAGATCTAGTTGAGATCTTGAATAGGGATTTGCACTTTATTATATTTCACATTTTGTGAAATAAGTGTAAATATTTTCAAATAAAAAGTGCATAGGATCTTGGCTCGTGTATATAGCAAGATTCCCTCTTGATCTATGGATATTTGAAGATCCAAAGTCTGATATTTTGATTAAATTGATTTTGGAAATTCCTTTGCATATTTGTGATTTGTTTTGCATATTGTCTGTAATTAAGTGTGTGTGAGTTGTATGCATGTGATTTAGAGCACATCACCACTTACACTGTCACACTACTACATTGAACAGTGTTGGTATTGAGATCTTGGACATCTTGAGTCGACGTAAAGCTAAAAAGAGTGGAGTTACAAAGCTGAGAGAACATTAACAACATCAGAGCCTTGGGAGAAGTCAGGAAATCCAGAGGAGTTGGTATATTTCTGAACTTAGAATTAGGTCTGATTGTGTGTCTTTATTGTTATATAGTTTTTAACCCGTTACTCTATTTTAGTGGAATTTTTACTTTTGAGGTGTAGAGACCTCCGTGGATGTTTCCCCAATTGGGTGGGGTTTTACCACGTTAAAATTTCTTGTATATATTTTCTCTTCCTCTCATCCCTTTCATAAGGTTGTGTTAGTTTTTTTTTTTGAGTTTTGTTTTTCGAAACTGGTAAACCTATAACTGAAATAACTCATTAATATTGTTTTACACATCTTGTGTTAAAATTTGTTTTAAGAAAAGATTTTCTTCAACAAATTGTTCGTAGTCATTAAGATAGTTTAATCTTGAATTAAACGACTTAAGTGGATTTTTTTCAATTGGTATCAGAGCTTTGGTTTTTCTAAAAAAATATTCTTTTGATCTTGAGTTTCTGAAATGGTTTTCTCAAAACAAATTATGGGCGAGAAATTTGAGAGACCAGGTAACCTGTCCAGGCCCCCTCTCTTTGATGGAACCAACTTTCATTACTGGAAGGTAAGGATGGTTTCATTCATCCAAGGGAAATTGGGAGATGATGTCTGGGAAGTTATTAAAAATGGTTACACTTTTCCTACTAAACCATCCGCTGAAGGAATTATTGTGAGTATTAGAAAGTTACTAAGTGAATTCACTAAAGAAGAGAAACAGATTTCACTTAAGAACAATAAAGGCAAAAATGCCATATTCATGTCTATTAATGAACACGGATTTAAGAGGATATCCTTCCGTTATACCTCTAAAGAAGCATGGGACACCCTAGTGACTGCACATGAGGGTGATACTAGAGTTAAAGCTGCTAAAACACACATTTTAATTCAGCAGTATAACTCCTTGATCATGACTGAGACTAAGTCATTTGATGACTTCTATATTAAATTGACAGACATTGTGACCAAATTTCTTGCTAATGGTATTATTTATGATAGAAAGGAAATTGTCTCTAAAATACTAAGATCACTTCCACAAAATATGATAATAAGAGGTATGCAATTGTGGAGATGGATGATCAAAATCTTACACCTGAACTCCTTAGTAGAAAATTGAGAACTGTGGAAATGGAATTAGAATTTAAGAAACAATTAACCCAGTCCCAAAAGAGACAATCTGCCTCCAATCTTGTTTTTTATCTAAGTTGACCACACTTGAATTCAGCATACCTAACATTGACTTAGACTCTGATGAGGACCGTAATTTAGATACTTTGAATAATCAAATTTGCCTTGATGTCTAAATAGTTTAAGAAAATTGTGAACTTTCGAAATAAAATAGCAAAAAGACAAGGCAAACCTACTTATCCAAATCAATGTAATAACAAGCCTCCCGAGAGAAGACAAGATAAATACCAGACTGATAATCACAAGAAACCTGAGAAAGACCTTAAAAATATTGAATGCTATAGATGTGGAAAGTTAGGACACATGGCTAGTGACTGTAGAGTTAACTTAGACAAGATTCACAAACATAATACGGCTCATTTATGCAAGACTTGGGATGACTCAAGAGACTCTAAAAATGATGAATCTGAGTCATCTAACAAATATGACCCTTGTATGTCATTCTTTATGAAGATAATCTACAATGATGATGAGGAATTTGATCATGCTATGTTAACTGATATTGTGCCTACTAGTTTATCTACCTTATTGCTTAAGAATATTGATAATGCTTCAAACGTCGTGTGTGTGAGTCAAAGGGAATGCTTTATTATTGATGTCAATAGGTGTGTGAGTCCTAAAAATGAACCTCTAGGGGACAATGCACATTGCACACTTAGCGACTCCAAAAATGATGACCTTCCTGACATTCACACACTGTATATAAAAACTCTCAAGAAAAGTACTAGACTTGAAAAGATTGTTAAGGATCTTACCCAGAAGATAGAAACCTTAAGTATGATGATCAAAAAAATGTTGAAGAGTACATTACTCAATGTCTAACTCATGAGAATGAAACCAAAAACTTTGAACAAAGACTGAAAGAGTTGTCTAACTCTGATGAAATTATGAAAAAGAAATACAAAGGAACATTGTTAGAATTGGAACAAATAAAAGAAAAGACATCCAAAAGTTGCCAAAATTTGAAAATAATTCTAAATGTTTTGAAAATTGTGTCGCTGAAAGCAAAACCAATTCTGATGACAGAACTGGAATAGGATTTGTCCCAACTCTAAGACACAAACTAAAAATGTTGAAATTATAAAGTTTGTGTCTGGTGGCAAAAGACCTATTGAAAATTTTCTAGACTTTCAAGGTTTGAAAAACGAGTTTGATAAAAAACAACTGAAGTTAGACATTGGTGAATCAAGCAACTCTAAGCATAATGTTGAACAAAAGACTAAATACGTTTGCCCCCTATTCGACATTTCATCCTGTGCCATCTAAGAATAAGATTAGAGCTCAAAATCTAGACAAGCCTTTGAATAAAACATTTCCTAAGGTTGCGAGTTCTACGTGCCATCTTTACTACTCTTACTGTGATGTCTATGGACATTCTCTTGAAGGTTGTTATTCCAAACATCTATGTAACCCTGTCTATAACTCTCCTGTTTACCATAACTTCAACTATTCTAAGAGAAACCGAAACAATTATGTCCTTCCTAGACAACCAGACAAGAATTCTAACTATCGTAATAGAAGGAAAATGACTAATACTAAAAGACCATCAACAAGAAGGAATCCTAGATTATATTTTAGACCAATTGCTCTAACTACGTATAACAATAATAAATATGCGCAAAAATATTTTAAAGAAAAGACAAAAGCTCACAAGTTTTATCAAATACGAACTAATAAGCACAAATTGAAAACTAGAGCAATTTGGGTTAAAAAAGATGATTTATTACCCCAGTTGCAATGCAATATAGTGATCAGTGCTTTTAGAGATGAACATATAACAACTGGATGGTATTTAGACTCTCGTTGTTCCAAACATATGACCGAGGATGATTCCAAACTTTTAAACAAAACTAACTTCTCCGAAGGAAAAGTCTTGTTTGGAGATGGTGTATCAACCCAGATCATTGGTAAAGGAACACTCCATGAAGAAGGATTACCCATACTTGAAGATGTTGTCTTGGTAAAAGGACTTAAATCCAATTTACTAAGTATATCACAGTTTTGTGACTCCAACCATACTATCACTTTTTCAAAGAGCAATTGTAAAATTTTAAATAAAAAAGGTGATTGCATTATTACAGGACTCCGTACTCCAGATAACTGTTACACAGTCAATCCAAGTACAGAGGTCTGTAACATTGTGAGAATGGATAATAATGAGATATGGCATAATAGGTTGGGTCATATTAACTATGATAGTTTTGGAAAATTATGCTCCCAAGAGATAGTTAGAGGTCTTCCCAAGATCAAACATTGTTTGTGGTTCATGTCAAGAAGGGAAAATTGTTAAGGCTTCCCATAAAAAAGTTAAAGAAGTTCTATCCATTAAACCTCTAGAACTCATCCATATGGACCTAATGGGTCCTTCTCGTATTGTTGGTCTTTGAGGCAATAGTTACGTCCTTGTTATAGTTGATGATTTCACTCGATTTACCTGGGTTGATTTTTTAAAACACAAATCAGAAACCTTTCACAAGTTTTTGAAAATCTTAGTTCGTATAGAAAACGAAAAGGACTCCCAAATAGATAGAACTCGTAGTGATAGAGGAGGAGAATTCATAGACTCCGACGTCATAGAATATTATGACTATAATGGTAACAAATATGAATTTAGTGCTCCTAAAAAACCTCAACAAAATGGGATTGCTCAGCATAAAAATCGTACTCTTCAAGAAGTGTCCCGTGTGATGATTCATGCAAAAAACCTACCAAAATATTTTTGGGTAGAATCCATTTGTACCGCCTGTCATATTATCAATCTAGTCTACTTAAGGAAGAATACCAAACAAACATCCTATGAGCTTTGGTATGGGAAGAAACCTAACCTAAAATACTTTAGAACCATTGGTAGCACCTATTATGTCTGTAAGGACATAGAACATCTGTCTGAATTCGAAATCATAGGAGATAAAGCCATCTTTTTAGGATATTCTCCAAATAATAGAGCATATCGTGTCTACAATCTTCGTACCAAAACCTTGATGGAATCCATCAATGTGGTTGTAAGTGACACTAAGGTAGAAAGTAATACCAAAGAACTAATTATTATGGATGAGTTCGAAAATATTTTAAATTATAACTCTCCATAAATAGTTGAATCTTTACCAACTGAGACACCGAAAGTACCTAACTGGGTTTCCAAAGATCATCCTTTAGATAGTGTAGTTTGTAATCCTACTGAGCCTGTTCGCACAAGATCTCAACTTTGTAACATTGCTCATTTTTCATGTTTTATGTCTCTTATTGAGCCAAAAACTGTAAATGAAGCCTTTAATGACACTTTGTGGATAATTTCTATGCAGGAGGAACTTCTTCAATTTCTCATTCATGATATTTGGTATCTTGTACCCAGGCCTGAAAATAAAAGGGTTATTGGCACACGTTGGATTTTTAAAAATAAGACTGATGAATCTGGGATGATTATTCGGAATAAAGCTAGATTAGTTGCCTAGGGCTACTCTCAGATTGAAGGAATATATTTCGAGGAAACTTTTGCTCCTGTCACTTGCCTCGAATCTGTTAGCTTACTTTTTGCTAGAGCCTGTCATTTACATTTCACTATATATCAAATGGTTGTTAAGTCATCCTTCCTTAATGGAATTTTAACTGAGGATACCTATGTAGAATAACCCACAAGGGTTTATTAACCCTCATCACCCAAATTATGTCTATCGTCTTAAAAAAGCTCTTTATGGGTTAAAACAAGCTCCTAGAGCTTGGTATGAGCGTTTATCCACCTTTATTTTAGATAATGGATTTAGGAGAGGAGGGAATGACCAAACCTTGTTTGTCAAACATTTTGATAACAACATTACTATTGCTCAAGTTTATGTTGATGATATCATTTTTGGATCCACCTCGCCTTTAGAAGTTAAAACCTTCTCGGACATTGTGCACAAAGAATTCCAAATGTCACTTGTGGGGGAGTTACAATTCTTCTTAGGACTCCAAGTTAAACAGAATTCAGAAGGATTATTTCTATCGCAACCTAAATACGCTTTAGAGATTGTCAAGAAGTTTGGCCTAGAAACAACTAAAGAAGATAAGATTCTTATGAGTACCTCTGTCAAACTTTCTAAAGATAAGAATAGGAAATCTATTGATTCCACCCTATACCGTAGTATGATTGGAAGCTTACTTTATTTTACTGCCTCCCATCCTGATATCATGTACCATGTCTGCATGTGTTCTCGTTATCAAAATAATCCTAAAGAGAGTCACCTATTGTGCGTTAAAAGAATTATCAAATACATTAAAGACACTCTAGAGTTAGGACTTTGGTACACTAAAGACACTTCAAGTACTATAGTAGGTTACACTGATGCTGATTGGGCCGGTTGTACCGATGATAGTAAGAGTACTTCAGGAGCGTGTTACTACATTGGTAACAATTTGGTAGGATAGAGTAGTAAGAAACAAAATGGCACTTCCTTATCTACTGCCGAATTTGAATATATTGCAGCAGGAAGTTATTGTGGTCAATTACTTTGGCTGAAACAAATGCTGAAAGATTACGGTATAACTAAAAATAAGTTACATCTCAATTGTGACAGTCAAAGCGCGATTAATATTTCTAAAAATCATGTTCATAACTCTCGTACCAAATATATTAAAGTCAGATATCATTTCATACGCGAGTTAGTTGAATTTTAAGAAGTTAGAAATAAATTACCTTCCTACTGAATTACAATTAGCTGACATATTTACCAAGCCTTTAGACTTTCTTTGATTTGAATCTGTACGCAATTCTATTGGTATGGTCATGGCAGAACAATGATTTATTATTTCTACAAGTTTTCTTTACCATTTGTCCATTTGAGACAAAATGGGGGAGAAATTTGAGTCCTCTTCTTTTGGACATTTTGGTGTATTCTCAACTAAAAAAGCTTGATCTTAGTTATCTTATTTTCAGGAATCAGTACCTTCATTTGCAATAGAATTTTGTTAGGGCATTGGTCTGTATCTAGTTGAGTTATGTAATTTTCTTTCCAGGATATTGGGTAGATAGAATTTTTGTATAGGAATAGGATTTTCTTATTTCTTTTGTATCCCTACGAGTCCGAGATGACTCAAAGGAGATTTTATCTCATATTTCCAAAGGGGGAGATTGAAGAACCCTATATCTTAGACTCACTTGAGTCTATATTGTACAGGTGCTCATCTAGTTTGGAAATAGTGACAAAATTGGGTCATACCCTTTCAAACCAAAGAACCTTTAGACTCTTCATAATTGAGTTCCTCTAATTTTCCAAATGGTAGTACACCAACACTTCACCTAGGATGCATTCATGTGCTGCATATGTGCTTGCATTATTTAGTAATTGGTTTTGTGTAAGTTAAATCCCTCTAAAATAATTTTCTATAATTTTTGGGATATTTTAAATAATTTCTATGATTTTTTAAACACTTTTTTCAAATAGTTTTTAATAAAGTTGTGGGCTATTTTGTAAATTCCATAGGCTGTTAAAAACATGCTTGGGGTAGAAACCGAAAGTGCTTGAGAATTATGTGGGTGCAATTTGTACTTGTAGAAGTTCAAATACACGCGTTTAACATTCCATCTTAGCCTTAAACATGTTGTCTCCACATTGGCTAGATTTTTGTTTCTATGCTCTCACATACCTGTGCTTAACTGTGAACCCTTGGATCTTTTTAATCAATGACATGCATGTTATCTGAGATGATCCTTGTAACACCTGGATCAACCAATGAGGCTTAACTTTGAAGCGGTGCAACCTTAACCCTTGGATTTTCTTCGATCTTTTAAACTCAATCCTGAGCATTGATTTTCCTCGTGTTTCGAGAGCCTTCCATATCTTACTATAAATACTTTCCATATTTTATATGTTTACAATCTTTGGCCTGCCTCACTTCTGAGAGGAGAGAGAGAGAGAGCAATAAAACCCTAAACTAAACTCTGGCCAAATCCTTCCACAAAACCCTTTATGTGAGAGAGTTAGTTTGAGATTCAATAATATCCATCCTCTTATGTCCTTTATCTCTTTCCCAACTTAATCACATTGGTTAAATATCATTTTCTTTCATAGAACTTTGAGATTTGATATTTGTGATACATTTCACTTAGATATTTCATAGTTTTGATTTCTTCTTTCGAGAAATCTTATTTTGTTGGTTGTTTTCAAACTGATATGTTATTTTCAAACCCTAAATCAACAAAATATTTTCTGATTTCAGTTTCTTTGAATATTCAGACTTTTATCTAGTTGAGATCTTGATTGGGGATTTGCACTTTATTATATCTCTCATTTTATGAAATAAGTGTAAATATTTTCAAATAAAAAGTGCATAGGATCTTGGCTCATGTATATAGCAAGATTCCCTCTTGATCTGCAGATATTTAAAAGACCTAAAGTCTGATATTTTGATTAAAATAATTTTGGAAATTCCTTTGCATATTTGTGATTTGTTTTGCATATTGTCTATAATTAAGTGTGTGTGAGTTGCATGCATGTGATTTAGATCACATCACCACTTACACTATCACACTACTACACTGAAAGGTGTTAGTATTAAGATCTTGGACATTTTGAGTCGACGTAAAGCTAAAAGGAGTGGAGTTACAAAGTTGAGAGAACATCAACAACATCAGAGCCTTAGGAGAAGTCAGGAAATCCAGAGGAGTTGGTATATTTCTAAACTTAGAATTAGGTCTGATTGTGTGTCTTGATTGTTATATAGTTTGTAACCTTTTACTCTATTTTTGTGGACTTTTTACTTTTGAGGTGTAGAGACCTCCGTGGATGTTTCCCCAATTGGGTGGGGTTTTACCACATTAAAATTTCTTATGTATACTTCCTCCTCTTCTCATCCCTTTCTTAAGGTTGTGTTGGCTTATTTTTCTTGAGTTTTGTTTTTCAAAACTGGTAAACCTATACTGAAATAACTCGTTCGTATTATTTTACACATCTTGTGTTTAAAATTTGTTTTAAGAAAGGAGTTTCTTCAACAAACTGTTCAGATCCATTTAGATAGTTTAATCTTGAATTAAACGACTTAACTGGATTTTTTTCATCAACAAGTTATTCTTCAAATAAGCATGGTGTCGAGTGAGCACTTTCATCTTCATTACTTTTGTTTTTATAAAGTAAATGAGAAATAATAAAAGTACTTTCTACTAGTGGAGATAGTTGAATGGATGATTTAGGAAAAGTTTCTTCCACAACCTTATATCCTTAGTCATGAATGGTCTATAAAGTTTCCTCAAAACAAAAAGTGATAGTATCACTTCCTTAATCCACTATGATTGCATCACTTCCAAGTTTAGTTGCTCGAGTATTTTTTCGGGCTGCTCGAGATTTATCCGGTGATGTGGAGTAGGAAGAGCTACTAATTTCTGTTCGAATGAAGTTTGAAACATCATCGTCGAGATGTTTCCTTTTTGAAGTAGTATTGATCTTTCCCTTTCTTTTTAACTTTGTTTGACGATATTCTACTCTAGAATGGTTTGAGTACATAGTCTCCTCAAAAATAGGGCTCACTAAGATAGAAGTAACCATAAAAAGGGGAGCCCTCGCGAACTGACTATAATGCCAAGCCTCTTTTCGAGTACGCTTCGTCAGGTATTTATCAGAAGTGGGGATCACCTCAATGAATGATTCATGAGGCATATCTTGGATTCAATATTTGATGAGTTTGATCTGGTGTTGCCCAAGTGTGAACCACAAACATTTAACAAATGGAAAATAGTCACGAGCAGATATAGGAAAATTCATAAAATAGGCATTCATGTGAACCATGCCATCAAGAGTGATATTTTAATAAGACTCCCAATATAACTTCTCCACAAACATGTTGATGGAGAAGTTAGGAGAAAAAGTACCTTGATTATACGCAATGTCTTCTCACCCATTTGGAGTGATAAAATTCTACTCCATGACCCATCTCAGCAAAGATGGAAGTATGTAAGGCAAAATGAATCCCATAACAAGAATATGTGGGCAACCAATCACTAACTAGGTGCTCAAAAGAGAATTAAAAACTTGAGATGTAGCAGGAAAGAAACTCGAAGAAAATATACTGCCCAATATCCTCGAGTAAGGGTGGAAGCATAAATCATTCATGTTATCCAAAAATAGGCAAAGTGAATGCTTAGGAGTTTCTATGCCACCAAACAATCCGAGTAGTACTACCATACAATAAGTAAGGTTTTGGGGGCCAATTTCGAAACTGTAATACCCCGTATTTTTGTGAAATTTTATTTTAATTACGAAATTTGGATTAATTGATTTAAATGGAAAAAATTTCATGTATAATTAATCTGAATTTAATTGTAATAATTACTGGCGTGACGAGAGTTAGTATTTATCGAAAATAATTACGTGGAATATTACTTAGCGAGTAAAGTAATATATGAATATGAGAATATTATTTTGGTCGGGAGTGAAATATACGGTAGTTACAATATACTTAGTTGGTACGCGCGTGTGAGTTGTGTCAGCATCACTTTATTTAGATAAAAATGATAATTTATTTTTAAGTAACTCGTATGGCCATTTTGAGTGCGCCAGTGTATCCTTAAGGCTCAAAATAATCTGAAAACACTACTCGGATGTTTCATTTGGATTCCAGGGCATTTTAGCCCAAAAAGACACCCTAGAGGGGTATCCGGGTCTTTGGGGATTTCTGGGAAATTAAATGGACGAAAGTAGGAATTAAAAATAAAACAGAACATGGGCATTAGGTTATCTCACAGTTTCTAACCGACGAGAGAGAAAGAGAGAAACTAAGAGGGAGAAGAAGAAGGAGACATAAAGAATTGGGCTAAGGATTCAAGTTCTTCCATCGAAAATCACACCAACGCGTAGATCGCGAAGAAAGGATCATCCCTATACATACTTCATTCAACGATTCAGAGGTTCACGAAAGGGCAAGTGATTATCTTGATATACTGTTAGAGCATATATGATTCATGTTGTTAGAATTTGATAAATTGACATTAATACTATGAATTTGATACCGAAACGACATTAAATTGTAAAATTAGAAGATAGGTTTGCATGTAGATGAATTAACCTATTTTGGTGATGATAAATCGGGGAATTTTAGGTTAGAATCACGAAATACAATTGGGAGTTTTGAATGATTGTTAATGGTGGGTTTATTTTAAGGGGCTCTTACAGATTTAAGAATTAACTTAGATTCCCTTTGATTACGTAAGGATTTATCATCTAAATTATGTTACAAAGTACCTTATGATGATTAGGAAGAGTTTAGAATCATTGATTGGGAGTTGGGATGAAATTTAAAAGAATTTGGATGAGGAAAAGATTGGAAAAATGAATTTTCGATGAACAGGGGAACCCTCGAAATTTTCATTCGAAGACCTTCGAAGATCGTTCGAACGAGAATTCCAATGAGACTTCCAACGAGATTATTAACTTCGTTCAAAGTGAGAAGTTTGTGCGAACGAGAATCCTAGAATTCTAACGAGATTTTAGAACACTTATTTTTTGCCCAGATAAGTTAGAACCTCCCAAGGTTAGTCCAAGTGAGAGAAATTAACCTACATTATCATCGAATGACTTAAATTCCTAGTTAGTAATGAGTTGAGATAGAGACTATTCATCGAGATATAATGGGGTAATGGGGCCTTAGAAAAAAAGGGTATATGTTAGAGAGATAAGTTGAAGTGCTGAAATAATGTGAACAGTAGAGACGATTATACTATCTATAAACTCGAGGAATTAGGTTGCGAGAATACTAGTGTATATATATTAAGCTGTGTGTATGCTTGTGGAATAAACTATTATGTGTATAACATACCTACGTTGCTTGCTATCGAGCGGAGGTTGCGCGTTGTGGACAATCATGCCTTGAGAAGCCTTTGGGTGGGATATTGATTGGTATCACAAGAGCATAGAACCCAAGTACGGACTATCTGTGAGAACGATAGTGATGACAACCGTATGGGTGCGTAGGTATATGCGTAGCCCATCATCTTGGGACTATGTTCGCCTCCAATATAGGTGTTTTTTTCATGGTTCGCGAGAGACTGAACCTTTTGTCCTTTATGCAAATGAGCGATGCAATAGGACATGATAACAGAGTATGCAGGCACCGCAGCTGTGTCTCAGGGTGAAATTTTGTACATATATATGGGATAAAGTGAATATGTATATAATTGTGCTGATGTCTACTGTGTGAATTTAGTAGGTAAAATTTATAGTGAAATCTTAAGTAGCGGACACTTAATTGTATTAAACTGAAAATGCCTATTTAAGATAAAGTATGACTCATCATATGTATTATACATTGTGAGGGAAATAATCGGGGACGGTAACGGACTATGAGGGGTTATTAAATATGAAGGACTAGTAGTATGGGAATATAATGAGTAGGATTTGTATATTCGCTAGGCGTGCACACTAGATGAGAGGTGAGCATTCCCAAGTGAGTTTGATAATTTAAAAAGATAAATATATGTGCTAATAAATCATTTTAAGCACTTGCTAATTTTTAAATTATTTTCAACTCGGGCTCTGACTGTTTTCTGCAAAATCTCTTTTCTTGTCAAACTGTTTTAGGTGCTCAGCCACCGAGACACGTGGCTTAGGAGTTCCATTGATTCTACAAGATGTAGCTACTGTGGAAGCTACATGACTTTGGTATTAGACGCTTCGGAGTCTATCATTCCTTACTTTTGAGTATTTACATCAGTTGGACATGTTGTCCCTTCCTATTTACATATTTATAGATGTGAGATTTAGTTCATTACTCTTATCACTTGTTGGTTTTATTTAGTTGGACTATTGTATTTTACTTTAGGCTGGGAGTGTTTACCCCAGTGCCTTTTATTATGTCAGTATTTCATTTCTTATGTGATTGGATTAAATGCTGAGTGTTTAGTTATTTTTCTTAAATAGACTTATAAATAATTGAAAAGATAAAATTTGGACATCAGCTTTTTTTTAAGTATTAGGTGGTAATTTTTTTTTTGAATTAATTAATAAAGGACTGATCTCCTGGTATTTAATTAGGTGAGGTGTCACAGGTTATATCAGAGCATCAGGTTCTAGAGTCGTTAGGATCTGTACGCCTTACTATGTTTTCCGCGTAGCTATCTTTGATGCAGAGCCCTATATTTAGGACTGTTGTATTCATTATTTGCGATTTTTACGTCTTTGTCTATTTGAGATATTTTCTATGGACTTATAAATATTCTCTCTCATTTCAAATGCCTCCCAGGCATGCACAACGAGCCAATAGGGATGCCCAGTCTGAGCCCCAGCCAGCTCCGACCCAGGGAATGATGAATGTTGTAGAAGTTTTCGCTATTGTAGCATAGGAAACGAATGCAGCATTAGCCGTGGTGCAACAGGCTCCACCAAAGGCACCAGCAGTGGCTACATCACCAGGTCATGCTTTCCCTTCTACATGGGAGCGTGTCAAGGATGCCTTTGAGAAGGCACACCCTCCAGAGTTCGCAGGAAGTTAAGATGTGGTAAAGGTGAGCCAGTGGAGGAAAGATATACAGAGGCATCTGAGGATGTATGAGTGCACCGAGGTACAAAAGAAAATTCTGTCTACCTTTAGGCCGGTAGGAGAAACGCTACAGTAGTTGGAGTCCATCACCACAGTGGAGGAGAGAGACAGCTTGACTATCAGGGATTTCTGGGTGCGATTTGACTGCAAGTACTTCCATTTCGTCGTGCAGGCCGAGATGAGGCGAAGGCTACTAAACCTCAAGCAGGAAGGAAAGACAGTTGCTGAGTATGAAGAGGAGTTTACATCCCTTCTCAAT
This sequence comes from Sambucus nigra, assembly GCA_949130495.1. Taxonomy (NCBI): domain Eukaryota; kingdom Viridiplantae; phylum Streptophyta; class Magnoliopsida; order Dipsacales; family Adoxaceae; genus Sambucus; species Sambucus nigra. Next base: position 121,267,293 of record OX422207.1, read on the forward strand.
CTAGTTCCAGAAGAGATACGTACAGAGGAGAAGAAGATTTAGAAATTCATGGATGGTTTGACTTGGAATATTCGCCAACACTTGTTAGGGAATCTTTAATTGGCCATTTATTCTGATGTGGTTAGTGCTGCCCTACTACATTGTCAGGACCAGCGCTTCCACCAGTAGGGAAGCAAACGAGTTGGGGAGTCCAGCCAGTAGGGCCGGACAGGAGGTAGTGATACCGTTGGGACATCCACAACTCAGGGACAGCTCCGTCAGGGTGAGCAGGGTTTCCATTAGGGAGATGTTGCTAAGCAATTTCGTTCTGGAGATTTTAGACAGGGACATGGAGGATTTAGGCAGGGCCATTAGGTCCATCCAGGTCAACAGGGACAACGCGATTTCAGCAGGGCCAAGGGAGGGGAGGTAACGGCCATTAGGGCTGAGGGCAGTCGGGATAGAGGGGAGGAAACTTTCCAGGGAGGTGTTTTACTTGTGGCAATACTGTCCACAAGTGTCAGGATTGTCCTCAGAGGGGTGGAGCCCCACAGCAGTAGCAGGGCACTCGTAAGGAGCCCCATCAACCGTTATTTCCAGTCGCGCTCCCAGCACCACCTCAGGTTCCAGCCTTGCCAGCTATTTCAGCAGCTCTGGTATAATAGGGTCGGTTATAGTATGGGCATGTCTACAACGTCCATCAGGCCCCAGTTCATCAGGCGCCACCCGCTATTGAGGGTACGCTTCATATCCATGGTACTATGGGGCGCATTTTATTTGACACGGGGGCATCACACTGCTTTATAGATACTAGTTTTGCATGGGCCACAAGGTTGTTAGACACAACAGAGAGTACAGTGACTTGCGTAGACTCAACGCTAGGAAATGGGTCGTTAATCTTCTTTATATGCTGGGGAGTAAGTATATATATTGGGAGTTTAAATTTGCCAGCAGATATGCTAGTCTTAGATATGCACGAGCATAACGCCATTATTGCCATGGATTGGATTTCTTCTTATATAGCCATGATAGACTATTTTAGTAGGAGTATCATCTTTGTTATACCGTGGCAGGCGATGTTCCTAGTGGAGATGCCTCATTTGAAGGGAGGATTGTCCACCCATTTATATTATATAGAGGAGGAGACCTATAGGGAGATGGTGATTCCCATTAATTCGATTCCCATAGTTCGTGATTCTATTGATGTGTTCTAGGATATACCAGGACTACCGCTTAGCCAAGAGATTGATTTCATCATAGATTTGTTGCCTAGCACTTGATCGATAGCCCGAGCACTCTACAGTATGGCTCTAGTTGAGATGAGAGAGGTACAGGACTAGATTGAGCAGCTGTTAGGACAGGGCTTCATCTGTAGGAGTACCTTACCTTGGAGTGCTACTGTATTATTTGTAAAGAAGAAAGACGGGTCATTGAGGTTATGTGTGGATTACCGAGAGTTGAACAAAGTCACGATACGGAATAAATATCTGTTGCCCCGAATTGATGACTTACTCGACCAATTGAAAGGAGTTGATTTCTTCTTAAAGATAGATTTGAGGTCGGGATATCACTAGCTACGGATCCGGGAGCAGGACGTATCAAAGACCGCATTCTTAATGAGATATGGGTCTTATGAATTTCGGGTGATGCCGTTTGGACTAACGAATGCTCTAGCTATTTTGATGGACTTTATGAACAGGCTGTTCAGAGAGTTCCTGGATAAAGTTTTCATCATCTTCATTGATGACATCTTGATCTATTCACGAACTGAGGAGAATCATGCCGAGCATCTAAGGATAGTTTTGCAGATACTGCGTGAGCACGAGTTGTATGAAAACACTACACCAAAAACAGGATTCTGGCACAGTTTAAAACCGTGCCAGATCAAATCTGGCACGGTTTTGAACTGTGCCAGAATCAGGTGTTCCAAAATGGGAATTTTTTTCTGGCACGGTTTAAAAGTGTGTCAGAATCAGCCAAACAGGAACACTTCTGGCACACTTTTAAACCGTGCCAGAATTTGATATTTCTGGCACACTTTTGGCACAGTTTTTAACTGTGCCAGATTCAGCAAAATAGGAACACTTCTGGCACACTTTTAAACCGTGCCAAAATTTGATATTTCTGGCACACTTTTGGCACAGTTTTTAACTGTGCCAGATTCAGCATAGTTTAAAAAAAATTAGCACAGTTTAAAACCGTGCCAAAATATGATACACTTTTGCCACGGTTTTGAACTGTGCAAATTTTTTTATTTAAAAAAAAATATTTGAAAGCACAAAATTCACAAATTAATAATATTGTGCGTTATCAATAAACTAATGTACATACAAACTTCAAAATATTACAAGTCTTTAACTGCTCACAGGCCCAAAAAAAAATTGGGTAGAGTTTCCTCTATTTTCTGGACATTTCAAAACCTGTTAATACAAAACCTGCCTAATATAAAGCCCGCACGGCCACAAAATATAACAATTAACTTACAAAAGCCCTCATGGCCATAAAAGTCAATAATAAAACAACAAAAGACCGTACGTTCATGACACAAAAAAATGAATTCATTAATAAACCCCTTGTTGTAAACCATTGAGTTCTTTGTGTGTTCCACGCGAATAAAAGCCAACGATAAACTGTTATCCTGCAAAAAAAATAGAATACAAAAAAGATACGATATTAGTAACCCAAAAATTTACAAAAAAAAAATACTCAAAACAAAAAAATTACATATATGAATGGAAATTATCGTCATACTCACAAACCGGGAGTCCCGAGACTACGCGGTCAGTTCCTACAAGTTACATTGGTCCCGTGCGAGGTGTTCGTGCCTCCTACGGGGTCGTTTGAGGGTGGTTTGCATTTTCACCCTTTAACGGCATGTTTTTAAGTTTAAGTGTTGATTTTTGCCAATTGTCGTCCTATTCACAAACCGGGAGATCCGGGACTATGCGGTCAGTTCCTACAAGTTACATTGCTCCCGTGCGAGGTGTTCGTGCCCCCTACGGGATCGTTTGGGGGGTGGTTTGGGTTTTCACCCTTTAACGGCTTGTTTTTAAGTTAAAGTGCTGATTTTTGCAAATTATCGTCATACTCTCAAACCGAGAGACCGACAACGCGGTCAGTTCCTACAAGTTACATTGGTCCCGTGCGAGGTGTTCGTGCCTCCTACGGGGTCGTTTGGGGGTTGGTTTGGGTTTTCACCCTTTGGCGGCATGCTTTTAAGTAGGTGTGATTTTTCCAAATTATGGTCATATTCACAAACCGGGAGACTCGGGACTACGCGGTAAGTTCCTACAAGTTACATTGGTCCCGTGCGAGGTGTTCGTGCCCCCTACGGGGTCGTTTGGGGGGTGGTTTGGGTTTTCACCCTTTAACGGCTTGTTTTTAAGTTTAAGTGTTGATTTTTGTCAATTATCGTCATATTCACAAACCGGGAGATCCGGGACTACGCGGTCAGTTCCTACAAGTTACATTGGTCCCGTGCGAGGTGTTCGTGCCTCCTACGGGGTCGTTTGGCTGGTGGTTTGGGTTTTCACCCTTTGACGGCATGTTTTTAACTAAGTGTGATTTTTGCAAATTATCGTCATATTCACAAACCGGGAGACCCGGGACTACGCGGTCAGTTCCTACAAGTTACATTGGTCCCGTGCGAGGTGTTCGTGCCCCCTACGGGATCGTTTGGGGGGGGGGGGGGTTGGGTTTTCACCCTTTAACGGCTTGTTTTTAAGTTTAAGTTCTGATTTTTGCAAATTATCGTCATACTCACAAACCGGGAGACCCGGGACTACGCGGTCAGTTCCTACAAGTTACATTGGTCCCGTGCGAGGTGTTCGTGCCCCCTACGGGGTCGTTTGGGGGGTGGTTTGGGTTTTCACCCTTTGACGGCTTGTTTTTAAGTTTAAGTGCTGATTTTTGCAAATTATCGTCATACTATCAAACCGGGAGACCCGGGACTACGCGATCAGTTCGTACAAGTTACATTGGTCCCGTGCGAGGTGTTCGTGCCTCCTACGGGGTCGTTTGGAGGGTGGTTTGGGTTTTCACCCTTTGACGGCTTGTTTTTAAGTTTAAGTGCTGATTTTTGCAAATTATCGTCATACTCTCAAACCGGGAGACCCGGGACTACGCGATCAGTTCCTACCAGTTACATTGGTCCCGTGCGAGGTGTTCGTGCCCCCTACGGGGTCGTTTGGGGGGTGGTTTGGGTTTTCAACCTTTAACGGCTTGTTTTTAAGTTTAAGTGCTGATTTTTGCAAATTATCGTCATACTATCAAACCGAGAGACCCGGGACTACGCGATCAGTTCCTACAAGTTACATTGGTCCCGTGCGAGGTGTTCGTGCCTCCTACGGGGTCGTTTGGGGGATGGTTTGGGTTTTCACCCTTAAACGGCTTGTTTTTAAGTTTAAGTGCTGATTTTTGCAAATTATCGTCATATTCACAAACCGGGAGACCCGGGACTACGCGGTCAGTTCCTACAAGTTACATTGGTCCCGTGCGAGGTGTTCGTGCCCCCTAAGGTTCACGAGATCCTTAAAATCCATCAAGAATGCCAGACCCAATGTATAAAAGGTTCACGAGATCCTCTTTGAAAGGTGACACCAACTTTACATCCATAAAGTCGCTATAATTAATTTTTATTATGGAATATTAGAGGCGCTACTAAGAAATCATCAAATAGAAGGCTTAAAAGATTTTTGAAGACTTACAAAATGACTTTCTTTTCTCTCTTGGAACCTAAGGTGGAAGCTCTGAAAATTGAATCTTTTAAAATCAAATGGGGGTTTGAAGGTAGAAATAGTAATGTCAGTGGCAAAATATGGATTTTTTGGAGGTTTAACACTTCAATGCAGTGCTTGTGTAACCACCCTCAACACCTGACAATCCAGTTTAGCCAATCCTCTTTTAATCAAACTCTAGTTATGACTTTTGTGTATGCCAAATTCTCTAAAGAATAAAGAATTGAGATGTGGGATCAACTAGCATCTATTTCAGCTCTAACTCATGATTTGCCACATGTAGTAATTGGAGACTTTAATATTGTCTCCTATTAAAGTGAGAAGTTGGGAGGGAATGATATAGATCGTGCTATTGTAGAAGACTTCAAACAAGCTATTGAGGATAATGGTCTCATTGATATGGAGTACATTGGAAATAGATTTACCGGTGTAATAATACGAAGGAGGAGGATATCATCATGGTAAGGCTTGATAGGTGTCATGTCAACCAAGTTTTTCTAACCCAATTTCCAAACTCAAAGATTAATCACCTGAATAGATCAACATCAGACCATGCTCCTCTATTATTAACCTGTCAAACTCAGCTAGGTTCAGCTCCTAGACCTTTTAAATTTCAACATGTATGGGCCAACCACTATCAGTTCTTTGGAACTGTTCCAAAGTTATGAGAAGAAGATATCTAAGCAGTTGGTTTGATGAATTTCAGCATAAAGCTTCAAAGTCTTAAAGGAGACCTTAAAAATGGAACAAGGACACATTCAATGATATTTTCCAGTCAGTTATGGACTTAGAGAATGTAAACCTTCAACTTGAGGTGAATTTTGAACTTGACCCCAATGACTCCAATAGAGCAATAATAAATAAAGGAAAAGCAGACCTGATGAAGGCCTATGCTAATGAGAAAATATTTTGGAGGTAAAAGTCCACTGTAAAATGGCTCAGGAAGGGTGATGCTAACTGAAGATTTTTCCATAACAGTGTTAAAATTAAAAATCATAAACTTTCCATTCATTCAATCAGAGATGAAAATGGTAATGTTCTTGAAGAGTTTGAGGATATAAAGTAGCACATCTTGAATTTCATTGAAAAACTTATGAAGGGAGATCAAATCAGTTCCTCTATAAATGCTTCAGATGTTATTCCAGCCATAGTTACCAGTGAGGTCAATGAAGATTTAGAGACTTTCACAAATGAAGAGGAAATTTTAAAGGCTATTCAAGATCTGAATGAAGATGTAGCCCCGGGTCCAGATGGATTTGGGGGGGGGGGGTCTATAAAAAATGTTGTCACATTATAAAACATGACTTATTGTAGGTTTTTAATTCTTTTTTTGTAGGTAGAGATTTTTCTGTTAGTTGGACGAGTACATTTTTTATTTTAATACCTAAAGTGAAGTCTCCTAGAGCATGTGGTGACCTCAAAACCATCAGCCTTTGTAATTTTTCATCTAAAATTATCACAAAAATCTTGTCTTCAAGGATTGCAAAGGTGTTACCTGATTTAATTTCACTAAATCAAAGTGCCTTTATCAAGGTTAGATCTATAGAGGACAATGTTCTTCTTGCTAAGGAGATGGTCCACAACTTGGGGAAGAAAGTTCATGGAGGAAATGTGCTTCTAAAAATTGACATGGAAAAAGCTTATGACAGAATTCAATGGGGATTTTTAATTCAAGTCCTTAGAGATTTTGGCTTTGGGGAAATATGGATTGATTTCATATAGAGGAGCATCTCAAATAACTAGTTTTCTTTGATCATCAATGGGTTTCAATGTTGTTTTTCAAATCTTATAGGGGTCTTAGATAAGGGGATCCACTTTCACCTAATCTATTCATTCTTGTAGCTGAATATTTAAGCAGGGGTCTCAATAAGCATATGGCAAAAGGCTTTATCAAACCTTATTATGTTCCTAGTGGAAGCCCTCTAATTTCACATCTTTATTTTGCAGATGATTTAATGGTTTTTAATAGGGGTGACAATAGAACTCTTAGAAGATTGGGAGATTATATTCAACAATATAGCAGGTTGTTAGGCCAGAAAGTTCCATTCAGTTCAGAGAAAAAGTGGCAGCTATTACAGGTCTCAAGCATAGGGATCTTCCCATTTCTTACCTAGGATGTCCTATATTCAAAGGTAGAAACAAGGTAAAATTCTATGACTCCATAATCAATAAAGTGAGATCAATATTAGCTGGCTGGAAATCTAAAAGTCTTTCAAGTGAAGGCAAGCTTATTCTTCTTCAACATGTCCTAACCTCTGTTCTCTCTTACCTTTTATCCTCGATCTCTCCTCCCAAAATAGTCCTTTATAAACTTCATGGAATCATTAACAAATTCTTCTGGGGTGGCAATGAAGAGCAAGGATGGAAATTCTAATGGAAAAGTTGAGAGTTCATTAGCAGAGATATAAAGGAGGGTGGACTTTGGCTTCACAATTTCCATTTTATTCCCAAAGTTTCTTTTATGAAGTTATTTTAGAAACTCTACTCTGATAATTCTCTATGGGCTACTTATATGTCTAACAGATATACCAAGAATGGTATTCATAAGAAAATAGGATCTCTTCCATGGAGGAACCTGATGGTAGTTAAAGATTTATGCCTTGATAACATAATTCAAGTAGAGGACCAATGGATTTGGACACCTGATGTTAAATGTGATTTTACTTTTTCCTCTTCATGTGCCTATTGAAAAAGAAAATTCCCCATCTTCCAACATTAACAGTATTATTTGGGACTCTCACAATCCTAAAAAATGCTCAATCAATGTGTGGAAGATCATTAACAATTGCATTCCCACTGAAGATAACATTGAATCTCTTAGTATTAGACTCTTCTCTAAATGCAAATTTTGTCTTAAAGCCAGTGATTCTTTAGACCATATGTTCCTTCACTTACCGAAAATCAAGCCAATATGGACTTTCTTTTCTAACCTCATAGGCATTGATGTGAGTTTTTCCAATATCTCCACTATGCTTCACAGTTGGTGGCTTATAAGTGGCCCTAAGGATTACTCTAAATTTCTTGGAAAATACATTCTAGTTTTTGTGTGTTGGGAAATATGGAAAATGAGATATAAGGCATTCTTTCAAAACTCTTCTGTATATGAGACATTTATCGTCTATCAATCTATCTTTTTTATCTCAAGTATATGCAACTTGAAAAACTTCAAAAATGGTCCTTCTCAATTTAATATTGGAATACAAACTTCCTTCAACCTCCATATCAAAAGTTCCATCAAATTGTGTAGGCCTATTAAATGGAGTTTTCCCTCTCCAAATGCCTTCAAGTGAAATATTGATGGTGTTCCCAAGGTCAACCCATGGAGGAGTGGCATTGGTGGTATTTGAGGAATTATAGCAGAGATTTGGTGTTTGCCTATGCTCATCCTCAAGGTCTTGCTTCTAACTCAGTTGTGGAGATTAAATGTTTATTCATTGGGTTAACTTGTGCTTATGCTTCAATGTTTAAGAGGTGTTTATAGAATTAGGCTCTACTTTCGTGGTGAATCTAATTAATTTAAATTGGAAGCCTCCTTAGGAAATAGATAATTGAGTAAAATAAATCATATCTTCATTATCTTCTCTCAGTTACTCATTAACTCGTTGTTTTCGAGAATCTAATATGGTTGTTGATGCTCTTGTCAATTATGGGATGACTATTCAATCTCTCTCACTTTTCAAAAATTTCATGGATCTTCCTACATTGGCATGTGGTGCTTATAAGTTAGGCAAAATGGGATGCTTCTATCTTATATTTTCATAGAGATGCTTTATGACTTTTTCCTTTTGTAATGGGGCTATCATAAATCCCCATATTTACTTCTTTCATAAGTTTACTCCATCTTTCTTGTACTAATGTCACTCCCTATGGAGAGGCTTTTTCTCCTAAATTAATTAAATTCTAGGGGGTCATGTCCTTCTTATATATAAAAAAAAGTGAATCTTTAGCTCTATGTAGTCGTAATGTGGCTGAACTTTCCAAATGATGATAGTGGTAAAAGAAAGATCTAATTTAGGAAACTTCATATTTTGAAATTCAAAAGTTGGGCATTAAAAAAATTTCCCCACACCCTTTAACGGAATGTTTTTAAGTTTAAGTGTTGATTTTTGCAAATTATCGTCCTATTCACAAACCGGGAGACCCGGGACTACGCGGTCAGTTCCAACAAGTTACATTGGTCCCGTGCGAGGTGTTCGTGCCTCCTACGGGGTTGATTGGCGGCCGGTTTGGGTTTTCACCCTTTAACGACCTATTTTTAACTCTAAGTATGATTTTTGCGAATTATCATCATACTCTCAAACCGGGAGACCCGGGACTACGCGGTCAGTTCCTACAAGTTACAGTGGTCCCGTGAGAGGTGTTCGTGCCTCCTATGGGGTCGTTTGGGAGCCGGTTTGGGTTTTCACCTTTAACGGCATGTTTTTAAGTTTAAGTGTTGATTTTTACAAATTATCGTCATATTCTCATACCGGGAGACCCGGGACTACGCGGTGAGTTCCGACAAGTTACATTGGTCCCGTGCGAGGTGTTCGTGCCTCTTACTCAGGACTACGTTTATTGATTTTAGAAAATTTTGACATAGTTTCATTTGTTTATTCATTAAATCCAACTTGTTTTAACATATGAAATAAACTCAACAGCAGTAGCAAATTTTAAAAACCAAACCACCAGCAAATCCCTTCCACCAATTTAACTAAATAAGCTCATAAAGTAAGCCATTTTACGTTTGGCTACTTGTCGCTATTTCAGACCATTTTTCTATTTAATGCTACTACAACTTTTATGAGAATTTGAGACTTTGAGACTAACCTGATTTCATTTGCATTTTGATAGCCACCCGATGAACTCTTTATGCCATGACTTCTTGAAAGTATCCCATTTTGGTCCAACAATGTCTGCAAATTCTCAAATTTTCTATTCTGAGCGGCATTTAGTTGTTCAGGAGATGATATATTATCTTTCAAGTTTCTCAGCTCTTCATTATGAGACCGAGACTGTGTTGTGACTGTTGAAGTGTCAGAAGACTTATATTAAACGGTTTGTCTTATAAAATACAAAAAGGATAAAAGGGGGAAAGAAGTGAAACCTACATGTGTATCCTTGCACTTATCATTCATCAAATCACCCTTTCTCTTACTCCAATGAGATGTCTTGAAGAATTCCACGATGCTGGGTTTCACATCAGTTTCATGTTCCTGAATTCAAAATCAATGAATGAAATAATATAACCATACTAGTTGATGATGCGGGTAAAACATGTCTAATATGCACAATGTCAAGAATATTATTGTGACATATAAATTGAAATCAAGTTTAGCAAGGGTAAAATCAACCTGAACAAGGGAAGTAACATGTGAGGACAGAAATATAAGTGATTGAACAATATAATAGATACATTTCAGCAACAGTGAAAGAATCGGAACAATTTTTTCAAGATAATCCCCCTTTCTCTCTTTATCAATGACAGACTAACAAAGAACTAAAGTAGTCAATACAATAAGTCAAAAAAACATCAAGATTGCACTAAACACTTCACCTTGAATTGCAGTTATACAAGCGTCAACACCAATTTTTTTTCCACCAAACACTTCACCTTGAATTGTAGCTTATATTAGTATTAATTAAAAGCATAATCAACAAATTTTGCAAAAGACAAACACGCAAATTAAAAATAAACATACCTAAGCAAATAACCTTCGTCATTCCTTAAAAATAAACATACCTAAGTAAATACGATATCCATATGAACAACCCAAAAGCCATTCCCTAAAATGGCATTTAATTCAAAAAAAATATGAAGACAAAAGCACACATCTTATAATGAATACAATCAAGACTTTATAATATTGCAAACACTCAAGGCACACATTCCGACATCATAAGTACATACATTTGTTATCCAGTATTAGCCCAGTAGATCACAATAAAACTTTTAATGTATTATAATACTTTTTAAATAAAAAAAGAGCCGTAAGGACAACATATCAAGCAATCCAAATGTATGTATCAAAAAGAATACCACCAAAACAACCACATATATGCCAAACTAAGAATCAATAATTTCACAGACACTAATTTAAGCTGAAACTAACTTTGATTACTAATTAATATAAACGATCCACATATAAAAACTTATACAAATACATGTAGGCATCTACATTTTACATTCGTATACGTATGTGTATAATATGTATGTGGTTGGGAAATTTCAAGAGAGGCAAGATTAAATAGAGTAAAAGATTGATTAAGAAACACTTAAAAAAATCTACACTGATTATGCTATCAAATACAAAGCGTAGACTGTAAATGGATACAAGTTAAACCAAACCAATGTAGATGTTTTGTTTTCGTTCTCATTAAAGGCATTCAAATGGCTGGGGTTTGTGATATTTTCGTTCTTTTCTCGTTGAAGATCAGTTATATATGCAAGAAGTAAAGAGAGAGAGTGAGGTTACCTGAGCCGGAGAGAGAGAACGAGGTTACCTGAGCCGGAGAGAGATTGCTGAACGGAGCTGCGCTGATGGAGATCTGCGCTAATGGAGATATCATCGGCCGGAGAGAGAAAGCTGATCGGCCGGAGAGAGAGAGATGAACGTAGAGGTTAAAGCAGAGAGAGGGGCGAGCGGGGCGAGCGGGAAGTTAGAGGGGGGAATTTTTTGGGGGGGATTTTATATTTTAGTGAAGTGTACTTCATTTTGGCACACTTTAAAACAGTGTCAAATTTTGGCACTGTTTTAAGGTGTGCCAAATTAGCTTTAAACTGTGCCAAAATCTGGCACAGTTTTAAACTGTGCCAGATTTTTAATATCGGGGTGTGCCAAAATGCTGTTTTTGGTGTAGTGAAAGTATGAAAAGTGTGGATTCTGGATGAAGGAGGTTCAGTCCTTAGGTCACATAATCTCTTAAGAGGGGATATCGATAGATCCAAAAAATGTGTCAGCGGTGAGGGAGTGGGGACATCCCACGACACCGACTGAGGTATGTAATTTCTTGGGGCTGGCAGGATACTACAGGAGGTTTATTCGGGGATTATTTAAGATAGCGAGTCTATTGACAAACTAGACTCGCAAAGGGGTGTCGTTTATATGGGATGACGCCTGTCAGTTGGCCTTTGACGAGCTGAAGGACAAGCTGACTTCAGCACTAGTTCTAGCACTACCCAGGCCCGAGTTGGAGTACTTGGTCTACACTAATGCGTCCTTTTTAAGAATTTGGGGTGTGCTTCAACGGGAGGATAAGACAATTGCTTATGCTTCCAATAAGCTTATGCCTCACGAGAAGAATTACCCCACCCATAACTTAGAGTTAGCGGTAATCGTGTTTGCATTGCAGATATGGAGGCATTATCTCTTGGGGAGAAATTTTGCCTATTTATGGATCACAAATCCCTACAGTATCTGTTCATACAGCGAGAGTTGAATATGCATCAGCAGAGGTGGCTAGAATTTATGAAGGATTACCGGTTCGACATCCATTACAACCCGGGGAAGGCTAACGTGGTAGCAGACGCATTGTGTCGTAGGACAACAGATGAGGTGGCCGAGGTGTGGAAGGAGAAATGGAAAGAACTCGAGCATCAGGATGAATTTTCCCACTCATTCATGTCGGTGATGACAGTTGCCCCCAAGATAGTTACTAGGGTGATACAGGCTCATACAGTAGATTCCTTCTATCAGGATTGGATTATCCAGTATATAGCCGAGGGAGCAGAGTCTTTCTCCGTTAGCACAGATGGGGGTTTATGCTTTAATGGCTGACTAGTAGTCCCAGAGGTGGAGGAGTTGCAGCATGCAGTGATGACAGAGTCGCACGGTTTATGATTTGCAGTACATCCCGGAGGGGATAAGATGTACTAGGATATGAGGCGATAGTATTGGTGGAGCGGAATGAAAATGGACATCGCTGAGTTTGTTTCGAGGTGTGCCGCTTGTTAATTAGTGAAGAAAGACCATCAGAGACCGGGAGGACTACTACAGTTGTTAAAGATCCCTACGTGGAAATGGGAGAGAATTTCCATGGATTCTATTATAGGGCTACCTACATCGCAGAGAGGTCACGATTCTATATGGGTGGTTGTGGATCGATTGACCAAAGAGGCTCATTTTTTGCCAGTTAGGACAGACTATACTATGGGGCAGTATGATCAGATTTTCATTTTTGAGATAGTGAGACTCCATGGGGTTCCCCTTGATATTGTGTCCGACCGGGACAAGATTTTCGTGTCTAGATTTTGGGAGAGTTTCTAATCGGCCATGGGTACGGAGTTACGGTTGAGTTTGGGAGGACAAATCAGATGTTGGATGACATTTTGTGGATGTGTCCTAGATTTTGGAGGGGGTGGGAACAATACCTTCCACTGGTGGATTTTTCTTATAATAACTCCTACCAGTTTACGATTGGCATGGCTCCATTTGAGACATTTTATGGTAGACCCTGCCATTCTCCAGCATATTGGCTTAAAGTAGGGGACAACAAGTTACTTGGGGTGGAGGTGATTCAGGAAACCTTGGCTAAGGTTGAGTTGATACAAAGTCATATTTGGTTTACTCAGGACTGGTAGAAGACCTACGACGATGCCAAAAGATTTTTCAGAGAGTTCAGTGTTGGGTATCAGATACTGTTGCGAGTATCTCCTATGAAGGGGGTAATGCAGTTGGGGCAGAAAGGGAAGTTGACGCCAAGGTATGTGGGGCCATTACCTATTATTGAGCGGATTGGGCCAGTAGCTTATCGACTTGGATTATCGGAGAACTTTCATAGGATTCATGATGTGTTTCACATTTCCTCGCTGAGAAAATATCTTCGGGATGATTTGGCCCACACCCACATTTCATTGGAGGAGATTGATCTTCAGCCTGATAGTTCCTAACCAGTAGCTATTCTGAACCATAGTGAGAGAAAACTAAGGTAAAAGGTAGTGTCGTTAGTACAAGTTCAGTGGTGGCATCATAATATAGAGGAGTCTACCTGGGAGCGTGAGGATGACATGAAGGAAAAGTATCCAGAGTTATTCCCACCGGGTATACCTTGATTTTGTTTTTTTCGAATTTTGGGACGAAATTCTGTTATTAGGGGGAAGTATGTAATACCCCGTATTTTTGTGAAATTTTATTTTAATTATGAAATTTGGATTAATTGATTTAAATGGAGAAAATTTAACTTATAATTAATTCGGATTTAATTGTAATAATTACTAGCGTGACGAGATTTAGTATTTATCGAAAATAATTACATGGAATATTACTTAGCGAGTAAATTAATATATGAATATGAGAATATTATTTTGGCCGGGAGTGAAATATATGACAATTACAATATACTTAGTTGGGACGCGCTTGTAAGTCGTGTCAGCATCACTTTATTGAGCTAAAAATAATAATTTATTTTTAAGTAACTCGTATGGCCATTTTGAGTGCGTCATTGTGTCCGAAAGGGTCTAAATAGTCAGAAAATACTACTCGGATGCTTTATTTGGATTCCGGGGCATTTTAGCCCAAAACGACACCCCTGAGGGGTATTTTGGTCTTTTAGGATTTTTGGTAAATTAAATGGACGAAAATAAGAATTAAAAAGAAAAGGGAACGTGGGCATTACATTATCTGACAGTTTCTAACCCACGAGAGAGAAAGAGAGAAACTAAGAGGGAGAAGAAGAAGGAGACATAAAGAATTGGGCTAAGGATTCAAGTTCTCCCACCGAAAATCACACCAACGCGTAAATCACGAAGAGAGGATCATCCCCATACCAACTTCATTCAACGATTCAGAGGTTCACGAAAAGGCAAGTGATTATCTTGCTATACTGTTAGAGAATATATGATTCACGTTGTTAGAATTTGATAAATTGACATTAATACTATGAATTTGAGACTGAATCGACATTAAATTGTAAAATTGGAAGATAGGTTTACATGTAGATGAATAACCCTATTCTGGTGATCATAAATCTGGGAATTTTAGGTTAGAATCACAAAATATAATTGGAAGTTTTGAATGATTGTTAATGATGGCTTTATTTTAAGGGGCTCTTACAGATTTAAGAATTAACTTAGATTCCCTTTGATTACGTAAGGATTTATCATCTAAATTATGTCAAAAAGTACCTTATGATGATTAGGAAGAGTTTAGAATCATTGATTGGGATTTGGGATGAATTTTAGATGAATTTGGATGAGGAAAAGATTGGAAAAATGAATTTTCGATGAACAAGGGAACCCTCAGAATTTTCGTTTGAAGACCTGCCCTGATCGTTCGAACGAGAATTCCAACGAGAGTTCCAATGAGATTTTTGACTTCGTTCGAAGTGAGAAGTTCGTTCGAACGAGAATCCTGGACTTCTAACGAGATTTCAGAACACTTAATTTTGGCCCGGATAAGTTAGAACCTTTCTAGGTTGGTCCAAGTGAGAGAAATTAACCTACACTATCATCGAATGACTTAAATTCCTAGTTAGTAATGAGTTGAGAGAGAGATTATTCAATGGGATATAGCGGGGTAATGGAGCCTTAGAAAAAAAAGTGCATATTAGAGAGATATAAGTTGAAATGCTTAAATAATGTGAATAGTATAGACGATTATACTAACTATAAACTCGAGGAATTGGGTTGCGAGAATATCTAGTGTATATATATTAAGTTGCGTGTATGCTTGTGGAATAAACTATTATGTGTATAACATACCTACGCTTCTTGCTATCGAGCGAAGGTTGCGCGTTGTGGACAATCATGCCTTGAGGAGCCTTCGAGTGGGATATTGATTGGTATTAGTAGATCATAGAACCTAGGTACAGACTATCTGTGAGAATGATAGTGATGACAATCGTATGGGTGCGTAGGTATGTGCGTAGCCCATCGGCTTGGAACTATGTTTACCTCCAATATATGTGTTTTGTTTTGATGGTTCGCGAGAGACTGAACCTTTAGTCCTTTATGCAAATAAATGATGCAATAGGATAGGATAGCAGAGTATGCAGGAACCGTAGCTATGTCTCGGGGTGAAATTTTATATATATATATATATACTAGTGGATACCCGTGCCTGAAGGCACGACAAAAATTTCCAAAGAATATAATCGCAAAACGTCAAAAATTTCAAAAGTACGTAATCGCAAAATAACAAAAAATTCAAGAACATGTAATCGCAAAATGGCAACATTCCTCACATTTAACTGTGGAGCCACGCGTCTAACTAAGAACATAACTGTGTACATCTTCAACAAATGAAAAAAAACACAAAAGGAATCGAACTAATTGAGAAAAAAATTCATTAAAAAGGACCACAAATAATACAACCCATTCCAATTACAATGATAAAATAAAGTTTACGACATGTAGAGGTGTCAAACTTGAGAAACTAATGCATATGTACACACTTTTCAACACCCAAAGAGAGGTTAAAAGAGAAAAAAGTTATTAAAATGTCCTACATTATAGCTAATGCCCTGTTTCAACCCATAATTTAAGACCACCTTAATGCTCACCAACTATACCATTACCTGACTATATGTCCAATGGAGAACACAAAGTTCAAAAACTGTCTAGAATCATTGAGAACAACAAAATATTTTGGTTGGTCACTAACTGACTCATGTATTAAAACAAAAAAATAATATCCAAATAAGAATTTGAACTCGATGATTCTGAACAGAGAAAAATAAATAAAACAAATATTATTCCTTACGACATACATTCGCATGATATAATTTTCCATTACATGGTCAGACGTAAAGATGGCCTCAAAGGATTTTTCCAACCTTGTTGAGCACTGCTGGGATCCGCATTCTCAGCAACCTTCCCCTCAAGGGATTTCTTCAACTGGACATTATGTACATGAAGATAGTAGACTAATAACTCCTCGATTGTCCAAGAAACCACCACGGTTGTTTTCTCCTATACCTCCTTCAGATAATCCTGAACTGTTAGCAAGCTATAATCAGTTGCTGATCAAATCTCCTTATCATTTTTTATTCTAAAATTTAAATTGGAAATTAATGAAATCAATTCCAAATTTTAAAATGAAGTTCTACAATAGTTCTTCTATGAAAACACAAACTGATTACTGTTTTCCCCAAATGTGAAAGAAATATTGAATTTGGATCTGACTTCAATTTCCTTTGATGTTTCAAACTCGGACAACTAAGGTCCTGACAGGTATAAACCATTACACTGTTTAATACTGTTCAATAGTTCAATCCGGTATTAAACAACGGTTCAATAGTTTAATACTGGGTTTTAAGTTGTAGTACCCAGTGTTTAGAACTAACTTTTAAATTGAACATACCCAGTTAAACAGTTCAGTTTAAAACTGAATATACCCAAAAACCCCACAGTCAATAGTTCAACTTATGCTTTTGTATAACCCAGTTCAATAGTTGAACAGTTGAATACTAACCTTTAATTAAACAATACAAAACATATCTGATAACCAAATAAAAACATTGGGTCTTCTTGGGTCGGCATAAAGAGAATCATATATTGTGAAACTTCATTAAATATATTGTGAAACTTCATTAAATGGTAGATTCATTTAATATGCTAACTATTCCATTAGTTCCTAAAAATATAGGTACATAAAAAATAAAATTTCTTGAACCATATAACTGGTACATACATCACATTTCCAAACCAAGAATAAAAGAATCAGTAAAACAAACCTTATGTTTCAGCCATACTTCAACTGTGAAAGCTTGATACACCAAAGAAAAAGATGAAATTGAATCCTCGATTTGGAATATGGTGGTACCCCTCTTCAAAGGTATCTTCTATTCAACTGATGAAGCAACCAAATCACCTGAAGCAACCAAAAATCTTTGAACAATACAAACAAATATCGAAAATAATAGTAAAAATGAAATAACATGTAAACTTCAAAAAGTCTAAAGAACTAAAAATCATGAGAATACCTTATTTTCGATCCATGGCAAGGAGATACAAAAAATGTAGAGTAAAGAACCACAATAAAAAGATATTTAAGAGATGAAAAGATCAAAAACCTGAAAAGATACTTCGAATACAAAATCAGACCAAAGATTCAAACACAATCAAACCCAATATGGGTGCGAGAAATCAAACCAAAAATCGTAAGTGTGTTAACCTAAGTGTGTTGTCCTCTCTTTCAAGGAAGTGGTTGATGTTCATTTGAGCACCGAAATTGCAATTCAGCAGAGTGATATGTGTAGCCAGAAAAGAGGGTTTGAGAGGGAAAAAATCTTCCCTAAAAAATCCTTCGGATCTCCCTTCCAAATCTAAAATCGTACATCATTAAACGAAGAAGAGATGAACTGTTTGTTTCGTGACTGAAGAAACAAAACCATCTTCAAAACTGTTAAATGTCTTCCCCCAAAAATCATCTTCCTCCGATCTAACGTTGAAAAAATTTCTCGAGCCATGTGTGGGAAGAATATCAGAAAGGGGAAGTCGGTGGGATTGTTTGGGATTTGTGACTGAGTGGAGTGGGTAGGACTGTGTAAGTAGAGAGAGAGAGAGAGAATGGGTGAAATTGTAATAGATGAAATCACGTTCTCAATATTTCTGGAGCCATGTGTGAGCAGAATATCAGACGTTCTCAATATTTCTCGAGCCATGTGTGAGCAGAATATCAGATGTGTGAGATAGAGAAAGGGGAAATGATCTCATCCCTCCATATTATGCATAGGTGGCTTCCATCTCAACCCTTAATTATGTTATCCTCTTATTGAACAGTAAAAATACCATTACTCCTTATTATATAGATATGTGTGTGGGATAAAGTGAATATATGTATATAATTGTGTTGATGACTACTCTGTGAATTTAGTAGGTAAAATTTATAATGAAATTCGAAATGAATTAAGTAGCGGACATTTAATTGTATTAAACTGAAAATGCCTATTTAAGCTAAAGTATGATTGATTATATGTATTATACATTGCGAGGGAAATAATTGGGGACGGTATCGGACTATGGTGGGTTATTTGATAGAAAGGACTAGTAGTATGGGAATATAATGAGTAGTATTTGTATACTCGCTAGGCGTGCACACTAGATGAGAGGTGAGCATTCCCAAGTGAGTTCGATAATTTAACATGATAAATATATGTGCTAATAAATCATTTTAAACACTTGCTGATTTTTAAACTGTTTCAACTCGGGCTCTGACCCATTTTATGCAAAATCTCTTTTCTTATCAAACTATTTTAAGTGCTCATCCACAGGGACACCAGGTTTAGGAGTTCCATTCATTCGACGAGCTGTAGCTGCTGTGGAAACTACAGGAATTTGGTATTAGACGCTTCGGAGTCTATTATTCCTTACTTTTGAGTATTTACATTAGTTGGACATGTTGTCCCTTCCTATTTACATATTCAGAGATTTGAGATTTAGTTAATTACTCTTCTCAGTTGTTAGTTTTATTTAGTTGGACTATTGTATTTGACTTTAACCTGGAAGTGTTTACTCCATTCCCTTTTATTATGTCAGTATTTCATTTCTTATGTGATTGGATTAAATGGTGAGTGTTTAGTTATTTTTCTTAAATGGTTTTTTAATTAATTGAAAAGATAAAATTTGGACATCAACTTTTTTTAAATATTAGGTGGTTAGTTTTTAATAATATAATTTTCGGCAGTGATGCATAATTTGGACCAACTGGATATTCTGAATTAATTAATAAAGGACTGATCACCCGGTATTTAATTAGGCGGGGTGTTACAGGAACCACTTGAATAAATATCCTATCAAAATGAAAGATTTAACAAAGTTAAAGAAATCATGATGTCCGTGTGATCTCTCTATATCATCATATGCTTCATCTAACCAAGTATACATGGACCCGAGGGCTAAAGTGGTGAATGTAACAATTTTATCACGAGAAAGTCTAATAGCAAGTCGAAATAGTAACTCACGAAGGGAGTCATTGGGTCTCCCCTAGAATAAAATCCTTGTTAAAAAATGTTAAAAAAAACCACCAGGATGGTTTTTGGTCTTCAATTTGGGGCCATCTTGGATTTTTAGGACTCTAGTTTTGGCGTCATCCTTAAACAAGGGCACGAAGTCCTTGAACCAGTACATTTTTCATTTTAAAAAAGAGTGCTTGCTCCCGCCTATAAGAGTAAGTCCCGCATAATGGATGCATGATCCGATTTCTTTATGAAACTCATCGCACATTTCCTTCCCCTCAGCATCCTCATAACCATCAGTGAAGACATGATCTTCCAAGACAGGAAAGCTTATGAGTTCATAAATTTCCTCTAAGGTGATAAAGAACTCCCCCCCGCCAGTAACAAAGCTATGCGTGTCTCTACTCTAACGAGACACTAAGATATTAAGAGCCCTCGTTCTCTTATTGATTATGTAATTGTTCAAGATATTGAGGGTCCTCACCAAACGAAGACACTCAATGATTTGGTGATAGCTCTCCATGGTCCTAACACAATCAACCCAGAGATCCCACTCCCCGTGTGCTCCACCACACACATCAACATTGATATTAAAAAAAGGGAAATTACCCTTATCCACTTGGTTCCCTGGGATAATATTGAGAAAGATAACAGGAGGGGAACAAACCCTTCCTCAAGCCCCTCGAGTGTAGTCATAAAGTTATCGTCGTCTCTAAAAAATGGAGCATACATGTAGGTCGTGAAGTACCTTCTTAAAAGCACTTCCAAATGCTTCTTGTGATCTTTAGTGGTTGAAGAACCACTAGTTATGCATTGGGAGGAGGTATTAGCACCACCCCCAGTGGTTGTAGCGATAGAAGAAGCAATAAGAACTGCAGTGGAAATTCCTGTGGCAAAAGAAGTTTCCACAGTGACTTGGACGAGCAATGAACCCATCTTTATCTCGGTGACGATGGTGTTAGTAGTAAATGAAACAGTGGAAGAAGAAGAAGATGCCACTAAAGTTATAATCGATTGATAAAGAAAACTGACGGAAAAGCATGATGAAAATAACGAAAATGTAGAAATCTCAGAAGAATTTATCTTTCTTAAAAGTGTCAAAATGGCGATCAGGATTTTTGACGAGAAGGACGAGGCATATTTTTACTTTGGGAATATAAAGAGGCATCTTCGGTTCAAAAATGGAATTAATGATTACGCAAATCGCGAACAACCTCCCTCACTGTGACACATGACCCCTTAGGGTACTAAGAAGCGTGTTTTGTACTATCAGGCATGTCAAAGAATTAAATGCAACACAAGTATAGTAAGGATGAAAAAATCCCTTTAAAGTCCCAAAAATGACTTTTCGTGCACAACCCCCTCTATTAAAATGAACGAGGCACTTATGCACGAGGAGGATAATGTGCAGGGGTACATGAGAACCCCCACCCCCCTAATTGCTGAAGGGTTTCACGAGCAGTACCCGAGTAAAAGGGGTACCCGAGAAACCCCCAAGACACAATGAGAATAAGTGCAAGCATAACAAGTGCACGAACGATCCCTATGGACTCCAAAATTAATTCAAGCAATACCAGTAAGGGGCTACGCGACCAACCCCAATTCACGTAGCTCTGGGAATAAGATCAAGTACACAATCAACTCCTTTGATGCCTAAGGAAGTGAATTACGAGCACTCACTAAAGTAGCATAGAATCGAGTTGATGATCACTTCCCTCAATAACACCCAGTTATATTATCTTTGATAAGTTCACTTAGTAAGAATGGTTCTTGCAGTAAACTTGGTCATTAAAGGCAAAGAAAACCAATACTTAAACTTGTTCAAAACTCTTTGAAAAAAACTTGAGTTGATTGAGGGACGAGATGGATAATTTTATAAGTTAAGTGTTACCTGGATACACCACCACTCATCAACTCCGGCCACAATAGATTATTCATTCATGTAACCAGGGGTGGAGTCAGGATTCAGTGATTTCCAGCGGGAGCCCCCGAGCTTAATTTTTTCGAGGTTATTTTTTAGTATTCACTAAATAATTACTTAAAGATAATTACATATTATTTTAATTAACTATTATATAAATACCTAACAATTAATATTATAAAAAGTCCCAAAATTGATAAAAAGCCATAATTTCAACATTTCAAATTAAAATAAATATGCAATAATAAAACCCTAATTACAACAATAAAAACTCTAAATAGAGCCCCAAAATTGACTGTTGATGTAAAAAACTAGATCGCTCTAATTATTTAATCACAGATAAATAAATGAGACAAAGATTTTTAAAGTGGTTCAGCCCTATATGAATGGCCTACGTCCACTGTTATGTTATTGCTAAGTGTTTGAGGAATTCTCGATTACAAGAGCTATCAAGAAATTCCGGTCCCCTTGAATGAGGGTGATACAAGGTATTTATAGCCCTTAGGCTGTACATGAAAGGGTTGATACATTAAATGATATACATATGAAAGGGTAATACATTTAATGCAGCGTGTGCGTCAAGATGATAAACATTCAATGAATAGTTGAACTGTTGATTATCTGGCAATTAAGGCTACGGCCGAGATGCAGCTCGGACCGCCTTAGTTGCTCGTTGCTAAGGAGTTCCTCGGAGCGCTAGAGTACCTCGGAGTGCTAAAGTTCCTCGGTGTATCCTTGTTGCTCGGAGAGAACATGAGTTGGTCGGGGAAATGAACTGTTCCTCGTTGCTATTGTGCCACGTAGATTGACACGTGTCTTCGTATTATTTGTCCATATCAGCATATTAATTTTGGTATCAACAGAAGCCCCCAATGTTTCATATTTTGAACTTTGAGGAGTATGGAACATTCTTTCTCGGTATATGGCGATATTAAATGACTTTCCTGGGTTTTAGGAGCCTTTTCTTCATATTTGAATTTCCTTCCAAATTCGCAGAATCCGCCATTTTGCTTCGGTCTTCGTGCCCTTTTTGTCCTTTTAGCCGCCGGAAGTTTGATAGTTTCTTTTTGTAATCATTTCTTTCGCCATTTCCCAAGGCACATTATTTAAACTTCCCAAGCAATCATACCGTCCTCTACCTTTTCCAATTTTCTTGCTTTCGAATTCTCCATAGTCTTTCTTTCTTTTGTGCGTTCATCCTTGTTTTCGTTCGTTGTCAACAGATCTCCTTTCTTCCTATAAGATCTTCTTCTTTTATTCACCATGGTTTATATTATTGAATCTATTGAAAAATTCCGTTCTGATTATTCCATTCCATCTTGGGTTACTCTGGAGAATCTTCCTGAGCCCTTTGATTATTTTCATTTGGCTGAGGGACACTGGTTCCCCAGCCTCTTTATTGCTAAGTGTGGATTTTCTTTTCCACCCAACTCTTTATGCTTAGAATTCTGCCAACATTTCGATGTTGTTCCTGTAAAAGTAGCCCCCAATACATGGAGAATAGTTAATGGGGTGCATAAATTAAATCAAACTCATGGAACTCGCATAGGAATTCCTGAGATTATGTATTGCTATAGATGGGCTGTTTTAGACAACGTTTATTATTTAAAAACCAGATTTTTGAATAGAGCTTTAGTAGTTAACCTCCCTGATGCCAACAGGGATTATTTTGAACATGGGTTAGTTTTCAAAAATTGGCAACATGCTCCTTTGGTTGGAGATGCAGTATATGAAGGTCCCAAATGCCCCCCATACGGCAATGGGATAGGTTATTTTCATTTTATTTTATTCTCGAAATTGTGACTTCATCATGTTTGAATAAATGCATGATTGACATTTCAAATGGTTTTTATTTACAGTTAACAGCAAGAGAAAAACTCCAAAAGAATCAGAAGTTAATATAAGGCAATTGAAACATATCTGGAGCTTGCATCAGAAGATTGCAGACGAGCACATCAGGTCTGCCTCATACTTGTTGCAGTACAGGAGTTATACGTCGTCTTTTACTGCTCGCCCTGTGGTCAGCTCCAGTGATCCAGTGTAAATTCCTGAAGACTCTGATCCGGAATCTCATATTCCTTTGAGCCAGAAAATGGGCAAGAGAAGAGTTCCTGCTCTCTTCGAGGAGAGTTCCTCTGCTGGCGATGGGAAGAAAACCAAGGTTAATGTCCCAAAGGGGACAAAGAAAATTGATGATGTTCCTTCTGTTGTTGTTCAGAAGGTTGCCGAGAAGCCCTCAGTTGCTCCTGTGCAGAAGGATGCACCTGTTGAGATAATCACTTTCTCACCAACCAAAAGTTCCTCTTTGGTTGAGGTTGCTAAAAAGGCTTCGAGGAGATTGAGGAAATCCTCCTCGGTCAATATTTCTGGAGCCATTCCCCAGCTCCCAGCTGGTGGAGATGGTGTTCCAATTATTGTTCCTCCGAGCTCTACAATGAGTTTGGCAAAATTTTCACCCATCCCCGAGGTGCAAGGTACTGAAGAAGACCTTACTCGGGATGTGGTTACTGCTCTGGCTGCTCGTCATTTGGCTTCAGTAAGTATCTCTACTCCGAGTTTTTTTATATTTTCCTTGGTTGTTTCCCATGTTTGTTTCTGATTTCATTTTCCTCTTTTGATTGCAGTTGACGAGCTGTTTCAATTTAATCCTTAAAAAGGATGAAGCAATCAAAGCTTCTTGCTCCTCGTCCACTGTGGAGGGAGCACTGGAGAAAGCTATTAAATCTGTGAGTGAGTCCCGTCAGAAGTATGACGATGATAAAACTGAATGGGAGAAAAAATTGGTTGCGTCTGATGCAGAGAAGGTACAACTGGGTAATAAAATGAAGGACTTGGAGAGAGAAAATAAAGATTATGCCGAGAAACTTTCAGGCTTTGGGGAGCTTGAGAGTAAATTGAAATCGGCTGAAGAAGAGCTGACCCTCCTGCGAGAAGTAAATCGCCAGAAGGAGGAGGTGGAGACCAAATTGAAGGCCACCGAGAATCTTATGTACGAGAAGCTATCCTCAGAAAGAATGAAGAGAAAAACAGCTGTGAAGACGTCCTTTAAAACTGGTTGGGACAAAGGATGGGACAGGGGGGTGGCAGCTATGACGACCCAGGTGAAATATGGAAGTCTGAAATATTTTCATGATGGTTGGGTTGCAGCACTGCAGGAGTTGAAGGTGAGTGAGGACTCAGAGCTATTTCAACAACATCTCCCTGGTCCTCCTCCAGTTATTGAAGATGAGTCTTCAGACGAAGCTGCATCTGAAGAATCTTCAATGACAGTGGGTGATCAAGTCCTTGTTCCACCATCCAACCAGACAGCCACCGAGGAGATTTCATCATTGCCTGCTCCTCCAGAACAAATCCCAGCTTCTACTAATCAGACCATTGTTCCTACCGAGCAACCAAGCTCCTCGTCCCAGCCTCCCGAGAAAGTCTTGGGAGACAAGGAAAAGTTGTGAAGTTGTTCGGTACTCTTTTTCTGTTCTTCTTTTACTTATCCTCTGTATTCCAAACGATGTAATCTTATTGATGATGTAATAAAATCACATCTTTTTGTTTTTCTTCATTGTTGATGCTCTGTCTGTTTTTATTTATTAACTCTTGCCTTCTCTTCTTTATTAGTTTGTGGCTAGAATGGAACTGATATCTGCACATGATACAAAGCTGATGCAGCAATGCCATGAATATTATAAGGTTGGTCATACAAATTTGAGTGTATCAGAAATTGCTGACATCCTTGGCCATGATGCTTCAGAACAAGCAATTGAGGCTTATCAGTACTTGAAGGATTTACTTGACCGAGCTGTGGCCAACAACGTGGCCTACTATGACTTGATCGAGGAGCTTCATTGTACCTTAAAAGATCTTCAGAATCAGCACAATGAATCAACTGCCTTGTTGCACAAGGAATATGAGAATAGGTATCAACAGCTTTCCTCTGAGACAGGTCACAAAAAGATCATCGCTGGGTACGATGTTAGGGAGAGAACCCTAAAAGGTGAAGTTGAGGCCTGCAGACAGATCGCCGAGCTGCTGGAACAAGAGAATAACAATTGGCAGAAAAAGTTGGCACAATATGAGTCTGCAGCTTCATCCTCTACTGCCTTGGTACCGGTCACTGATGAAGGATTCTCATTCTTAGAGGTTGAAAACGCCAAATTAAGGCAAGAATTGGATACTTTAAGAAAGTCTGGTGTTTCTGCTACTGCTCGGGGATAAGGAAAAGCTTCTCGTGGGCGAGGAAGAGCTATTCAAAATGTTGTCGAGGAGCAAAATTCTCCACCTGTTCGGAGTCGATCAAGAGTTCTCAGCCATAATGTTGAAGAAGCTCGTACTCTGTCAACATTGGAAACCCAAGCGTACCAACTGAACGCCAAAGATCGGGCTTTGTTTGAAATGTCCAAGAAAAACCTATCCTTGGAAGATCAACTTGTTGCGACGAAGTTTGCTTTGAATAATAAAGATGTTTTTGCCAGGAGCCTTCACGAGCAACTAGAGAGAATAACTTTCCAATTCCACAAACAACCTCGTGAGTTTTGGATGGCAGGCTACAATGAAGCCCTTTGTCACTTGGATGCTCGTCTTGAAAATGCCAATAATGAAGGTTATAAACAAGGATGGTTGAACGCCCTGGGTGTGTTAAAGCTAGAGCAGGGCCATTATTTATGGGATTATCATGCTCCTGGGCTACTAGACTTGCCTGTACCGCCTTATAAACTAGACATGGAATGGATCCCAGCTCGTGCCATTCCTTGGAGCTTAATTTCAAAATACCTTGGTGACTATAGTCTTCATTCTCAGATTGAATTATCTCGTCCCGAGCATCTCTTGGATACTCCTTCAGTAATGAATGTCAGAATGTTGAAGGACTTGAATTTTATCAATTCTCCCCAGACATTAAATGATCCTCCTGCTGGCGAGGAACCTGTATCGAAGGCTGAAGGGAAAAAACCAATAGAATAGGATTTTCAATGTAATAGTTAGCATATATATGTAACTTGTAATTTATTTTGAATTTTAATGAAAGACTTTCATTTTCTGTTTGCAAATCTGCATTGCTATTCTTTTGTACTTGTCTAACACTTTTACATCTGTGCATATGTATCTGTTAAAAAGATAATATTGTGCTGTTCATCATTCAAAAAAAGTTTACAAGTATCAACGTTGCTCAATCACTTAATAATAAAGTAATGAGTATAAAATGTTTAAAATGTTTCCAACCAACCAAGTTGTTAAATTGTGTTTGTCGACCAACTATAATTGATGGGTTTTTATCCCCGACCAACCAAGGTTGTTAAAATGTTTAAAATGTGTTCGACCAACCAAGGTCGATAATTTATCCTCGTTGACCAACTACAGTTTGTGGGATTGATCACCGACCAACTATACTTGGTTCAGTTTGGAATTTTTTGTATTTTCTGGAATGGTTTTATCTTCCGACCAACTTGTTGGCATATTTTGTTTCTTAACCAGCCAAAATTGGCATTTTAAGAATGTTGTTCTTGCCCTTTTACCAATCAAAGTTGGTTGTGGGTTTGAACTATTGCCTCCTAACCAAAGGAGTATAATTTGTTCTCGCTATTTTACCAACCGAAGTTGATCACGCTCGAACTATCAGGTTCTTTCGAACTATCTTGTCCACAAGCTCTTTTACCAACCGAAGTTGATCACGCTAGTGTACACCTCCTAACCAAAGGAGTATAATTTGTTCTCGCTATTTTACCAACCGAAGTTGATCCCGCTCGAACTATCAGGTTCTTTCGAACTATCTTGTCCACAAGCTCTTTTACCAACCGAAGTTGATCACACAAGTGTACACCTCCTAACCAAAGGAGTATAATTTGTTCTCGCTATTTTACCAACCGAAGTTGATCACGCTCGAACTATCAGGTTCTTTCGAACTATCTTGTCCACAAGCTCTTTTACCAACCGAAGTTGATCACGCAAGTGTACGCCTCCTAACCAAAGGAGTATAATTTGTTCTCGCCCTTTTACCAACCGGAGTTGGTCGTGGGTCTGAACTATCGTCTTCTTTCTGCTGTTGAACAGCGTAGTGTAGTGTACAACACTAGTATTCCTCGAAAAACTTTCAAACAAAGGAGAGAGAAAAAATTGTGAAACGTCATTGTTTTATTCATGTTGATGGAACTGCTGTACATTTTACATTACTGATAATACTTGCGAAGGTGTTCAGCATTTCAAGCGTTCTTGAATTCCTCTCCTTCTAGAGTTGCTATTCGATAAGTTCCTGGTCGAACAACTTCTGTAACTCGGTAAGGTCCATGCCAGTTTGCTTCCAGCTTATTGTGCTTCTGAATGACCTTCTTTATCACATAATCTCCCTCTTTTAAATCGCATTTCTTCACCCTTTTGTTATAGAATAGAGCTGTTCGTTGTTGATAAGCAGCATTCCTAATGGCTGCCTCTTCTCTAACTTCCTCGAGCATATCCAAATCCAGTTTTCTCATCAAGTCACTGACTGGGGAATTGAAATTCAGCACTCTGTGTGTTGGTAGACCCAACTCGGCAGGTATTGCAGCCTCACTTCCAAATGCCAGCACATATGGTGATTCTCCAATCGCTGCTCGGGGAGTTGTTCGGTAAGCCCACAATACTGATTGTAGCTCATTAATCCAGTTAGCTTTAGCTTCACTTAGCCTCTTCTTCAAACCGTTTAGCAGTGTTCTGTTCGTTACCTCTGTCTGCCCATTGCTTTGAGGATGACCTGGTGCTGAATGGGTCTTCAGGATGTTTGATTGTTGACAATAGGCAGCAAACTCCTCGTTGTCGAATTGTGTTCCATGGTCTGTGATGAAGGCATGAGGGAGACCATATCGACAGATGATATTCTTCCAAACAAACTGGTACACCTTCTCGTACGTCATATCGATAAGGGGTTCAGCTTCTACCCACTTAGTAAAATAATCTACTGCGACGACGAGGTACTTGAATCTTCCTCGGGTGGTTGGCAGTGGTCCAACCAAATCAATTTCCCACATGGCAAATGGCCAAGGGGAAGTTATGGGTGTCAACAATGCTTGTGGAGTTCGTCGGATGGAGGAAAAACGTTGACACTTGTCACATTTCTTAGCATAGGCTATACAATCAGCCCTCATCGTCGGCCAGTAGTATCCTTGAGTCATCACCCTTTGCAAAAGTGTTCGACCTGCTACATGAGCTCCACAGGACCCTTCATGGATTTCTTCAATTAATTCTTTCACCTCGGAAGGATGTACACATCTTTGCAAACCTGCCATAATTCCTCGTCTATACAAAATACCATTAGTTAGTACATACCGAGCAGCTTTATACTTCAATTTCTTGGCAGCGAGCTTATCTTCCGGTAATTCTCCTTCTTCAATGTATATCCTGATTGTATCCATCCAAGATGGTCCTAAATCAAGAGTAATAACATTCATCATCAGGTTTTCATCTATGCTCCGACTTTCTAGTACTTCAATTGGTATTATTCTTCGCAACTCGGTACGAGTAGCTGATGCTAATCGGGCCAGTGCGTCTGCTTGCGCATTTTCTATTCTGGGTATTCTGATTAACTGAATGGCCTTAAATTCTGTCAATAATTCCATCACCTTTGCATGATACTTGACCATTAGTTCTCCTTTAACCGCATATGTTCCCATCACCTGATTCACAATTAATTGAGAATCACTGAATACCATCACTTGTTGTGCTTCCATAATCTTTGCTAAATCAAGACCTGCTATCATGGCCTCATACTCAGCCTCATTATTGGAGGTTTTGAATTGAAATCGCAAGGCATATTCTATATCAATCTCGTCTGGGGTTTTCAAAACAATCCCTGCTCCACAACCTGCTGTGCAAGATGACCCATCTACATACAATCTCCATGTAGGTAACTCGTCTTCAAATTTCTTATATAATAGAGTTCCTCGGTGAAATATTTGTTGCTTCCTTTCATCCTCCCCTGGTACTTTTCGCTCCTCGTCGACCATCTCTTCTCGCTCTTTTACCAACTGGAGCTGGCCTGAGTTCGAAGTTGATGATTTTTCTACATCCACAAGTTCTTTTACCAACCGGAGTTGGTCTGGGCTCGTGTTTGTTGATCCTGTAACATCCACAGGTTGATCATTGAGTAACTTTTGCTCCTTGGGGATATCAGGATAAGTAAATTCAGCTATAAAATCTGCTACAGCCTGTCCTTTCAATGATGATCTGGGTTCATACACAATATCATATTCACCGAGCTCTATTGCCCAGTACATCAGTCTCCCTGATTTTTCTGGCTTATGAAGGGCTTGTCGTAATGGCATGTCGGTGTACACAATGATGGTATGGGCCTGGAAATATGGCCTCATTCTTTTACTTGCTTCAATTAATGCCAATGCCAATTTTTCCAACTTCGGGGACCTGATCTCTGCACCTCGGAAAGCCTTACTTGTGTAATAGATTGGCTTCTGGACTCCATTATCCAATCTGATCAGTGCCGAGCTGACTGCATTCTCTAATACTGCCAGATATAAGTACAACTTTTCGCCCATCACTGGTCTGGACAGCAATGGAGGTGTTCCCAGATATTTCTTCAAGTCTTGAAAGGCTTTTTCACATTCATCATTCCACTCGAAAGTTTTTCGGAGTGTTTTGAAGAATGGAAGGCATCTATCAGTTGCTCGGGATACAAATCTATTGAGTGCTGCAACTCGTCCTGTAAGACTCTGCACCTTTTTTTTCGTCGTTGGAGATCGCAATCCTAAAAGAGCTTTGATCTTTTCTGGATTCGCCTCAATGCCTCGTTGGTTGACGATGTATCCGAGGAACATCCCTTCTCGTACTCCAAATGTACACTTTGTCGGGTTGAGCTTCATTTGGTATTTATCCAGTTGATCAAAGGTCTGAGCTAAGTCAACTAGGTGATCAGCAGCTTTCTTGCTCTTTGTCAGCATATCATCGACATAGACTTCCATGTTGCAACTGATTTATTCGGTGAAAACCTTGTTCATCAGCCGCTGGTATGTCGCTCCTGCATTTTTCAAACCAAAAGGCATAACATTATAGCAATAAGTTCCCCTAGGGGTAATAAAAGAAGTACTTTCCCTGTCTTCAGGTTTCATTTTGATCTGGATGTAGCCAGAGTAAGCATCCATAAAGTTGAGCAGCTCGTGTCCCGAGGTAGCATCCACTAGTTGATCAATTCTGGACAATGGAAAATGATCCTTTGGGCATGCCTTGTTAAGATCGGTGAAATCAACACACATTCTCCACTTATTATTTTTCTTTTTTACCATCACCACGTTTGCCAACCAGTCTGGATACTTCACATCTTCAATGAATTGGGCTTTCTGGAGCTTCTCGACCTCCTCTTGTATAGCCTGATTCTTCTCGGGGCTAAATACCCTTCTTCTCTGCTTTACAGGCTTGATCTCCTTATTCACATTGAGCTCATGACATAAGAAGTTCGGATCTATTCCTGGCATGTCTTCATGACTCCACGCAAAAGTTTTCTTCCTGTTTCTTAAAAAAGTTATCAACTCCTGTTTTATTGAAGCATCCAACGTTGAACCTATCTGGGTTACTCGTTCAGGGTGCTCATCGTCCAGAATAACATTCTCTGTAGATTCCACCCCGTGTCCTTTTACAAGTTGGGATTCATCTCGTGGATCCAGTGTTTCAATTTCTGTACCTTCATCCACCTGGTAGGTAGTAGTCTTTTTTCTTGAATCTTCAAGCTCCTCTTGCTTGGCAGATGAATAATAGCATTCCCGAGCTACTTTCTGATCACCTTTCACCACTCCTACTCCAAAATTTGTTGGGAATTTTAAGCATTGATGTACTGTAGATGGAACTGCTTTGAACTTTTTCAAACCAACCCTTCCCATGATGATGTTGTAGGCTGACTGCACATTCTTATCCATCACAAAGAAGCGTATTCTCTCTGTTCGACAAGCAGGCCAAGTTCCAATGAATATGTCCAACTTGATCGTCCCAAGTGGAAAAACTTTCTCTCCAGCAAAACCCAAAAGAGGTCTGTGATAAGGTTCTAATTGAGATAATTTTAAATTCAAACTGTCAAAGCATGAATAATACATGATGTCTGCTGAACTACCATTGTCTACCAGCACCCTTGAAATCACTACTTCTTTCATCCTCATTTTGATCACCAAAGGGTCGTCGTGAGGGTAAAGAACACCTGCCAGGTCATTTTTTGAAAAGCCAATGACCATCTTCTCTTTGTTTACCTTCCTCGGACGATCCTCTTCGGCTAAATTTATTCGCTGAATGTACGAGCAAGCTTGGGCCTCTCCGAGGTAAGCTTTTCTTTCTGCAGTAAGGTCTCCTCCTCCTGCATCTCCTCCTGTAATAACATTACAATCAAATGCCCCAAAACGTATGGAAAATACCTCTCGTTCTGGTTGCCTTGGTTTCTTGGGAAGATCGGGATCATCCTCGGTATCATCTTCATGTTCTCTCTTCTTTTTCTCCTCTGCTCGACGAGGAGATCTAGATCTCTCTCTAGTTCGATCATTATTTCTTCTTTCACCTCCCCGATCAACATACTTTGCTAGCTTTCCTCTTCGGATGAGTGTTTCAATCTCGTTCTGAAGAGCTATGCAATTCTTAGTCATATGGCCATGATCCTTGTGGAATTCGCAATATTTATCCATGTTCCTCGCATCGGGGTCTGACCTCAGTTTCTTCGGCCACTTTACCTCCTCGCTATTCTTGATTTCTTCCAAGACATGATTAATACCCATTTTCAAGGGAGTATAATTATCGTATTTCTTCAGGACTTCCCATGACGACTTATTATTTCTGGAACGCTTGTCACCGCCATTGCCCTTATGCTCTTTATTCTTAGACTTGTCGACTTCCACCTTGGTGTCTTTATCCATATTCTTTTTTGCAGCCATAGCCTCCTCGGCATTCATGATTTTGGCCGCTTTTTCCATCAACTCTGACATAGTTTTAGGTGGATCTTTCGCCAAAGTGTAATACAACTTATTAGGCAACAAACCACTCATCAAGGCGGTGATTGCTGTCTTTTCTTCATAATCTATGACTTCCAGTTTCTCGTTATTGAATAGAGTTATGTAATCTCTAGTGCTTTCACCAGATTTTTGTCTAACACTTAACAAGTGTGCTACTCTTTTTACTGGCTTTGCCCCAAAACAGAAATTGCCGATGAACAACTCGGCCAATTGAAAGAAAGTTGAAATCTTACCCCGAGGAAGATTGTTATACCATATCTGGGCAGATCCAATAAGAGTTCCCGAGAATGCCCTACATCTCATCTCGTCGGGGACAGCATAGATGTCGGCAGCAGCTTGATATTGCTCTATGTGAAGAACAGGATCTGTCTTTCCATCGTATTTGGGGGTCACCACTGGGGCTTTAAATTTTGACGGTGTTGAAAAATTTACAATGGCCTGGACAAAAGGTGTCCCTTGAACAAAAGTTCATTGTAGGGGATTCTTCGCCTTAGCCATTTCTCCCAATCTATCTTCCAACCGCTGAAGAGATCCTTTCCACGCTTTATTTCCTTCCTCGGGCCTATTGGTTCGAGCAATTGATCATTCTGAAGTAGCCTCTTGAGATCTATCTTGACGAACAGCTGGTCGTGACTGTGCTGATCCTTCTCTTAGATCTGATGGTTGTCGAAAACTCCTCGACATGGTTTTAGGTGGACTCCTATTCCTTCTAGGGCCTAATCGGCTGAAAGGAGAGGCCCTACTTAACCTTTCCAATGCGCTGGCCCTTTCTGGGGAAAGGATGACACGTTGTTCAGTATCTGTAACTCGTATTGACGAAGTTTTCCCAAGTTGATAAGAGAAATCATCATATTCCTCATTACGATATGATCCAGTACGCCTGGATCGTGAAGAAAGTAAATAGGTTTGCCTCTGACCACTTCGATGCCCTGACTGTGCAGGTACGCCACCATGAAGAGTTTGTATGAGTTGCCGCATCGTATCTTGCATGGCGGTTTGTCCTTGAGCCAGATTTGTCATGATCCCGGCCACATCTGGAGGTGCAGAGGGATTTAGAGGATTTCCAGCATTTCCAGTGTTTCGATTGCTAGATTCTGGGTTATCCGCCATTGATGATGAATGATTTTTGGTGAAAAACGATAATAACCAATCGTTTCCCACAGACGGCGCCAATCTGTTGATGTAAAAAACTAGATCGCTCTAATTATTTAATCACAGATAAATAAATGAGACAAAGATTTTTAAAGTGGTCCAGCCCTATATGAATGGCCTACGTCCACTGTTATGTTATTGCTGAGTGTTTGAGGAATTCTCGATTACAAGAGCTATCAAGAAATTCCGGTCCCCTTGAATGAGGGTGATACAAGGTATTTATAGCCCTTAGGTTGTACATGAAAGGGTTGATACATTAAATGATATACATATGAAAGGGTAATACATTTAATGCAGCGTGTGCGTCAAGATGATAAACATTCAATGAATAGTTGAACTGTTGATTATCTGGCAATTAAGGCTACAGCCGAGATGCAGCTCGGACCGCCTTAGTTGCTCGTTGCTAAGGAGTTCCTCGGAGCGCTAGAGTACCTCGGAGTGCTAAAATTCCTCGGTGTATCCTTGTTGCTAGGAGAGAACATGAGTTGGTCGGGGAAATGAACTGTTCCTCGTTGCTATTATGCCACGTAGATTGACACGTGTCTTCGTATTATTCGTCCATATCAGCATATTAATTTTGGTATCAACATTGACAAAAGCCCTAATTTGAACATTTAATGAAACAACCAATGTTGCTTTAAAATTTAAAATTACCGTGCGTTTTTGTAGGGATGAGAAATGATGTGAGTCGAATTTTGTCTGAAAAGAGGACGGGTTGAACTAAAACTATACAAAATAGGGGAGGGCTGAACATAAATTATACAAAACTTACCACTATTTTTTTTTACGGCTGGTCCCCCCCCCCCCCCCCCCCAACCCTCTCCTGGTTCCGCCTATGCATATAACTTATTATTACCGAGCCTGCGACCAATTCTAAATTGATAAGAATAATGCAATTCTTCACTATAATTTAAACCCATTTCTTAGTTATTTGATTTTATAAATCCTGGGATGGAAAAGTTGGATTCATACTAGGACATTTTAACTATATACTAAACCCTTATATCCCTCATACATACATAATGATGGTCCAAGTGGATCAACCTCAAAAAATCATTGTATGATCCAAAGGCATAAAAAAGGTTAGACAAGTGGTATTTTAAAGCTAAATGATTTCTCCCATGGTACATGAAGAAGAACTTCATTAAAGTTTAAGCTGAGGACCCCTATAAATAATATATTTCATTATTGAGTCCACATACTCAAAGGAGCCAAACCTTGTGAAAAATAAGCTTAAAAAACTTCCTCCTTAACTCGATACCTATTAACCTTTCAAAGATGAACAATTACATATATTCAACCAATCACATATTCAAAGCCATAATCTTTTGCAATATTCTGAGTATAGAGAATGAACAAACAAATGAGCTAGCCTACCTATCCTGTTCACTTGACATAATCCTCTCATGGATATTACAGATGTCTTACTGAGGAGAAGAATCAAGAAGAGTAAAGATCTCGGTGTGCATCATGACAAGCTGGGAGAAAGTTATATAAACCTTAAGCAATGATATTTTAATAAGTGGATATCTCGTTAAAGATACATAAGATACATAAAGGATAAGATACTAAACAATTAGGTACTCTATCCATGATCGAGATTTGTATAAATACAACCTCCACTCCACCTACTATAATGTATGCACCAGGTGGGATCAGCCCTATGGCCAATGGATAGGATGGGTTGACAATCCAAACTATCTTGCAACTAATCAAGATAATACTAGAGTTTCTAGATATACACCTTTCTCTTGAACTACTCAGTGATAATATTGAATGATGAAGCGTAAGAGTTTCTATGTGGGTTAACTGGTATACAAGTAGGTCATCTAAGTAATATAATGCCTAAGTCCTAGAATACTTGTTAGAAAATTTATATAGGGTTGCAGTTATGAAAATTCAAAAGATCTTAGGATTTAATGCGTAATAGTTACTGTCCTTAAGGTGTTATTTTTTCCCGCTCAAAACAAGTTTGCTAATGGATATATAGGCCAACTACCTCCAAGACACAACAAATTCACGAGATCTTCAAGTATAAAACTTGAAGAATTCCCACAGAATGCTCATTGGAATTGATAAGAAGAAAATATAGAGAGAGAAAGAAAATTTTTGAAAGGAAAAATTAATAAGGTTTGATTGATTTTTATATGCTGAATGGTCTATTCACCAACAAACACCATTTAGAACATTCATTTAATTGTGTCCTTTGGATATGAAGTGTTTCGATTAATGCTTTAAATTTGTCCAAAAAAGGGGCACGATCACTTACAAATTGACACAAAAATCTGACCATTCAGATTGATCCGTGTTGTTTAATTTTGAACCATTTTATTTGTTGACCTCGTAAAAAATCAAAGGCTCTTACACCTCCTCCCGGCGACCTCATGAAAAGTGTTCCTCTAAAGGGCCATAAATGTCCAATCACACTTTCGCACAAGCGCGCACTTTGCGCCATCCTTGGAGATAGGGTGCACACTAGGAGCATACTCCTTAATACACACAAGTAAACTCTTATGACACACATGCCTTTATTAACCCACTGAACTTTTCATCATTTTCCAATGTGGGATATTGCCTTTTTAACTTCCTTTTTGCTTTATACATTTCACACTAAATATCATTTCACACTAAATAGCATTTCACATTCCAGTTACTCTTTTAATTATAATCCATTATCATTAATACTATAATCTCCCAATAATATTTCCCAAGGTGGTAGGACCTACCAAGTCATCAGGGTGTGCTAACTTGGTATTAGGTGGATAAAGTCCTTTGATGGGAGAGATCTCCCACAGCCTATAAGGTTTATCAGATGAAGAAGTAATATTCTTAGATGCATTCCTCATTTTTTCTAATTGTACGAATTTCTAAAGACTCGATTTTAATGCATCGATTTAATTGCCCACCTCAAGGCATCAACGATTTCACTATAAGGCACAAATATTAAAGCATCCACTATAAGACATAAATACTAAGGCCTCCATTACATAACATACCTCCTAAAACAAGGAGATTTAAAAACCTAAACAATCATTAGGATAAACTAGAACACAACCTAATAAATAATCACCCTGAATAAGTAAAGTGAACCTTCTTGGTTGTTCTGCCAAATTAAATTACTCGCAAACGCACATACCGTTTTATAGTATAACATGCAAGTGCGAGGTCGACCAAAGGAACTATTCAAATTATATGCCTTTTTTTGTTAATAACTCGATTTTATCTAAAAATTTAATTCCTAATCTAGGTAAAATAAAAAAGTTTGAGATTTTTAAGATTTAATTTCCACCTAAAGTAACACGAACTAAAGTCTTTCTAAAAAAATAACACTACACTAAATAACATGCAAGAAATTACTTCAATAAAATATTAGCGGAACTAATTTAATGAGATGGTAAATTTAACGACTTAAAATGAATTAATAAGGGAACTCTAGATTTGGAATCCATTACACATGGTCATATTCTTGTTTGTCAATACCCTTAATTTTTTTACACGATAATTTAGCCACTAGGCATTACGACCATGGGTGATATGTCGTGAAAGTTCAATTTTATAGGTCCCTTTTATTTCTTATGCGGAAAATGTTTTAAGTATGACAAAAATAATTTCTCTTTCTATGAAAAAACTTTTTCTAAATTTTAATTCGTACCAAGTTGTGAACCAATTTTAACTTAACCAAATTGTATCTTGATTAATCCTAAACATTCATCTAGTGATTAAAGTAAGTAAAATAACGTAAAGAACACTCCTAACGCCGAATGTACGAGGAAACCACAACAGAAAAAAATCTCGAACGGCCCAAGCCAGATAATCACTATGAATGTGAATTTATAATGAACATACATAAGTCTTACTCAACAACTCGATCCCCATGAGACTTGATGCTCTTCTGGTCCTTAACCACTCCTCTCATAGTGCCCACGCAGAAAGTCCTTCTTCCACTATACCTGTCCACAACACACGCCTCCACGTATGTCTCGTTGTCCACCTATATGACTTGTAACATCTACGAAATCGAAACACTAACTCATTCGCTTCTTCTTCGCAAAACCAGTAATATTCAATAAGTACATGTAAACTGTAATCACAAATTCACGTGTACTTTGTAATTATGTGTGTGCACTTTACAATTGTTGCCCAGAACAAACAAGGAATCCTAAAGTACATGCATGACATTACGAAGTACACGTAACACAAAAAATAAATTCACGTGTACTTTTTAATCTTTTGTGTGTACTTTGGAATTCTATGCAAATAACAAAAATAAACCTCAAAGTACACGCATATCACTACAAAGTACACGTATATATTCATGTGTACTTTGTAATGTTTTGCTTGTACTTTATATTCTGTCAAAATAACATATAAAGAATGTCAAAGTAAAGGCATAATATTGTAAAGTAAACTTTAATGCTTCACATTTACCATTGTTCCCATTCCTTGCATTTTTTAACAAAATCGTTCAATGGTAGAGGCCCTTCAGAAAGGCACCAGTAAGAAACAAAACAGGCCTACAGTACTAAATCCATTAATGGATCCTCCAAACATTACAAAACTTCTTTTGAATAATTTGATCTTTGTTCCACGCTAAGAATGTAATGTGATCCTGGATTGTAATGCAATAGAATTTCCATATAACCATTGATTAATGCACATGAAACTTTTTCATCACCGTGCAACTCATCAACACCCATCTCTTTCTCACGCCATGCATGATGATAACCTATATCTCTAACTATATCAATTGGTTTCAGCAATGGTTTATTCCTTAGCCCATCAGCAAGCAATGTCAAAACCAATTTGGAGTCCATCATTTTGCTTGACGGACTACGATATACAC
The DNA here is from genome assembly GCA_949130495.1 of Sambucus nigra. Classification (NCBI taxonomy): domain Eukaryota; kingdom Viridiplantae; phylum Streptophyta; class Magnoliopsida; order Dipsacales; family Adoxaceae; genus Sambucus; species Sambucus nigra. The sequence continues at coordinate 121,305,753 of OX422207.1, forward strand.
CCCTATAAGTATGCTCATTGTTCAGACTTCAAATATAAAAGTAACCATTTACTATTGATTATGAAGCATGAACTCGCCACATGCAATTCTCAGTACTCATTTTAAACACTCTATTGTCACTCGAGTTTTATCATTCTTCAACTATATATACTTGAAACCAACTTCAACATCATACTTTCGCAACTTATCACGAAACTCAACCACACCTCCTTTGAAACACTGATCTTCATGATTAATATATGTCTTCCAATGATTGGAGAGATAAACTTTTGACGTACTCGGCTCCACACGTCTAATATAAATATCATTTTTAACTCCACTACTAATATCAATCGCAGTGGCTGATGATATATAGTCTACCCTTTCTCTACTTATACTACTGCATTCAACCCTCTCGCAACTTTTATAACTGCGGTCAATCCGTTCATGAATTCTATATGTGCGTTCAACTCGTTCGTGAATTATACTAGTGGCCAAAATTGTTGAATCAAATACATATATCCAAATAAAATAAGCTTTGAGAATCACTTGAGACCGCAACATACATCGGACATATTTATCACAAAGCAACATGAATCGACTTTTATCACCAAAGTCATAATTCAATGAAAAAGATCCAGGTTTCAAACCCATAAACCTTCTATATAACTCATTGCATATGAAATCTGATGAACTATCTACAAATATTTCAATACAAGCCATATTATCTAAATAACAAAATAGGGCAATCCTACAACTTTCCATTGTGACATGCATTAACTTTAAACAGAACAATGCTTTTGTTAAAGCTCGGGATTAATTAATGTCGTTGGCGCGGGACCACAAACACATGACCAACTAAGGCATGACTACTCCATTAAGCATGAATAAAAAATAACAAAGTAAATGCATATTAACATTATGCCAAATTAATGTAAAAAATAAACGAGAATTAATCATTAGAAAATCACGTGTACTTTATATCAAATTGTGTGTACTTTACTGCAATTTTCCTGTGAATTATATACAAATGACTTTACTGTTGTAAAACCTCAAGATTTGTCAATGCCGCTGGCGCAGATCCAAAAAGACATGCCCAAGTAATGAGTCAAAAGTAGCAAAGTAAATACACATTAAAATTATGTCAAATTAATGTCAAAACACAAAATAAGAATTAATCATTAGAAATTCATGTGTACTTTATATCAAATTGCGTGTACTTTATTGCAAATTTATATTGAGATATTTATAGGAACAACTTTTATATACATAAAGTACACACACACACATGAACACACAGGTACACACATAAAGACACACACATGAACACACAATCTAAACATATACATACACAAACTATTATAAAATCAAAACACAAAGTCAAAATATATTCATATAAAATTAAAATAAAATTATAAAAACACACCATCAAATCATTCATTCAATATTCAAGTTAATTCCGTAAATAAATTACACAATTACAATGATTTGATTAATGGAAAAAAAATACATCCACCTATTTTAATTGATCGACATGCAAAATATTTCTTGATAACAGGTATAAACATAGAAATGATTGAATTACTGCAAAGGTAAATTTAGGTTAAATAGAAGCGGGAAGAATTGATTTCTTCGTAATAATTGATACCTTCTTTCGTTGAGAGAACAAAGCTGGTTGAACAGAAGTGGAAAGAAGAAAAAGATCATAAGTTATTGGAGACAATGAAACTATTTGACAGAAGTGTAAAGAAGAAAGAGAAGATCATAGCTTATTATAAAAGTTGTCAATTGTTGATTAAGTTAATGATAACAAAATGAATGAAATGACAGGAAAAGGTATTTACATGGACCTAATCGTTTTAAATTTGTTTAACCTCATTAAAAAGTCTAAAATGTCAAGTCAAGGGACTAGATCGTAAAAACCTAACAAATATATAAGTCAACATTAGAAATCAAAAGTTGGACATGATAAAGTTAGAGAGTTAAGTGGGGGAGGAAAACCAAAAGAAAATTGGAGCTCCTATAATAGATGGATGGAGGAATGAATTGAAATAAAAAATTTGAAGCGACTTGGAAAAACTTAATTTTGAACCCACGTGACAAGACTAAAATTGGAGACATCATTGTTATATATATATATATATATATATATTAGATAGTGACGGAATAAATAAGTTCATTTACTATTAATGGAGGGGGATGCATGGTCCTATTTGTTGCTAATGATAATAATGATAATAATGACATGAGACTTTGTAACTAAGTTCATGAGTGATGTAAAGGGGTGTGCATGGAATCATAATTACAATCCAAATACACTACATGTAGCACAAACTCATCCTTTTGAGTGAGAATAACATAGGTGATCTATCTTGTCATGTTATGAAGATTTGATTTGGTTCACGTAATCTGAAGCGACTCCTTATTTAAGTTAAGGGTAAGAGCATGAAAAAACATTTTGGGGACGCAATTTTGGAACACATGACTCGTGTCCTTGTATTATTGGCGAACATCTTAAGTGGGGCATACTTTATTTAAGTGTCCATAAATAATACAAGGACACGCATTTTCTGTCCCCATTGTGTTCCCAAAGTGCGTCCCTCTGTCATTATCCTTAGGTTAATGTCAAAAGATACTGAATGCTTATGCTCACTGCTAAATAAACTAAACACTTAAATCTCTCACATATAAAAGCAAACGATCTTGATATCTTCGGCTTTTATTATCTTAACGTTAACATTTTTATATGATGTTACTCATTTTTTTCAATTCAAATTACATCAAGTCTCTGAAAATATAATTTCTTCTTTACATAAAAATTTATATTCTTTTATTATAATTTTCACATTAAACAACAAAAACATGACTCAAGATACTTTAATCACCAATTTTCTCTAGAAAATATGATCACATATAATCAAAATCGATTTAAGGCATATGATCCATAATTTCGAAAAGGCAGTGTCACATTTGATATAAACTTAATTATACAATAATACATACCTAGAGTCTAGAAGTACATGTATCAATTTGAAAAAAAATACACTTATAATTGTAATTTGTACCCCTTGAGAGAGAGAGAGAGAGAGAGAGAGAGAGAGGGGGGGGCATATGTTCATTAAAATCAAAAGAAAATGTTAATAACGTGCACTTTGATGTAATACCCCGTATTTTTGGCGATATTTATTTTTGGGATTAATTAATTAAATGAGAAGTAATTGGGAATTAATCCGGATAAAATACTAGCGAGATGTGAGTTGGTATTTGACTATATTGAGTATATATGATGTTATATGAATATTGAATTATGAAATTTGTCGTGAGATTGATATACGGCAATTTGGTCATTTTATTGGGACGCGTGTGACAGTCGCGTCAGGATATAATTATTTTATTTATAAAAGTGAATTTAAATTCTATTAACCGTATGGTCGTTTTAAGTGCGACAACGCGTCCGGAAGGGTCGAGATAGTCAGAAAATACTAGTCGGGGGTTTAGTTTGGATCCCGGGGTATTTTTAGGCCATACCGGCATCTTATAAGGGTCTTTTGGTAATTTTGTATTTTAGGAGATTAAAAGTGACGAAAATTAAGAGTTTTTATCTGATTGGAAATTGACCCACTAAACCCACTAACCAACCCTTATTGACCCATTAAGCTACGGGGGTTATTAGATTAGGTTTCCAATATTTTCCCAAAACAAAACCCTAGCCACCATAGCCATTGGAGAAGAAAGCTTGGAGAAAGAGAGAGAGAGGGAATTCTGCAGAAAGAGAGAGGAAATAGTCATCAAAATCAGAGATCGAATCAAGGCAAGTGGTTTAATTTACATTTTTATGCAGTAAATGTTTCTTCCATGTTAGAAATCTTAATAATCATTCTTGTTTGAGAGATAAAGGAAAATCCATGAAATTGGAAGTTGTTAGTTTAATTTTGGGTATAGGTTTGCATGTAGAAACGTTATTGGAAGATTGAATTAAGAGAAATACTAATTTATGTGATATAAAAACGGATTAAATTCTGGGAATTGATGATGATAAATTCTAGGGTTTATGTTCTTGAAAATTTGGGGGAAAAGGGTAGAGATTTGATGAAGTAATGATGTTTAGGATGTATTAATTCCTTAAAAGATGTTAGTATGTGACCTTAGTATGTTTTAGGATGATTGGAGACCTTAAAACATTGTTGGGACGAATTTTGGTTGAGATTTGTGGTGTAGAAATTGGTGAAAAACGAGATAGAATTTCTGGGCTTGAATCTGGTCACTCGTTAGAAGACCTACCCAGGTCGTTCGAACGAACTCGTTCGAACGAGCTTCTAACGAGTTGACAGTTTGGGGTTCTAACGAGAGGGAGGTTCATTCGATAATCTCATTCGAACGAGATCTCGTTAGATAGCCCAGTTCGTTCGAACGAACTCTCGTTCGAACAGCCTCGTTCGAACGAGACTTCTAACGAGCTGGCAGTTTAGGCCTTTTTGGCCTGTTTTGATTTTTGGAGTCCCGTAAACTTGTTCGAGGATAGAGATAACATTCCTTTGATGGTGTATTAGTATAATTGGGACATTTGGGATATAATGAGGAGTAAATTATATAAGTGTGAATCGAATCAAATGAACATTGTGGATTGAGACGTGAGTGCCTACTACGACGTGAGAATAAATTATGGCGCGTATAAATATGGACCGGGATTATATAGGTTGTATATATATTTTGTTGGTACGAGAATGCGATAAGTACTACAATTAAACTACGGTGATTACTAAGATGTGTGCTTACTTAGTATTGGTATATGATTTGTGTGTATGACATACCTACCATACTTGCTATCACGGGAGGTTTGCGTTCGCTTAGGGCCCTCTAATCCTTGTGTTGCCCGGATTTAGACTGGTTACCTCGATGAACATAGGTCAGAGAAGGACTTATTGGGATGTTAATAAGTCTGCTGATCGTGGGAGCGCAGGTATGTGCGTGACCCATGTGATGTGACTGTGTTCGCCTCCACTGGTTGTGATTTGTGTTATCTGAACGATTCCTGAGAGATTCGGAATACGTGATTCCTTATGTACGTGATGTACCGGGATGGATAGCAGAGTATGTGTGCACCGCAGCTTAGTCTCGGGGTGCTTAAATTGTATATTTATGTTGTGGAAAATATACACTTAATAAACTGAGAACTTTCATATGGTATTGTGTGTAACTTTGGAATAACATAAAAGGGATGATATATAATGAGTTGTATTACTTTTATATGAGAACCTGAATTTACGTTAAGCCCCTATTTAATTTAGATCGTTATAATGTTAATGGGAACCGAGTAATAAGGGTAGAACCTATGACAGTCTAGCTAGATATGATGTCACTTAGCTAGTGGTTAGATGGGTACTTACGTTAGGAGTGCACAGTTAGACGAGAGGTGAGAATTCCATGTGAGTGCACGTCCTAACATGTACTTTGCATTTAATGTTTTAAATGATTTTAAAGCACTTGCAGGTTTTTAAAATATCTCCACATTCGGGCTCTGACCCGTTTGCTTTCAAATCTTTTTCTTGTAAAACCATTTTAGGTGCCCAGCCACAAGGACACCATGCATAGGATACTCATTCAGGTGACGAGCTGTAGCTGTTTGTGGAAGCTACAGGGATTTGCTTTTAGACGCTTCTACCATTTGGATTCCTGATTCAGTATTTATCAGTTGTAGGGCATGTTGCCATTTCTATTAGAGACATCTTTCCATTTCAGTTTTCAGACTTTGGCATGTATTGATTCAGTATTCAGTTTAGTTATTTCAGTTTGTGGTTTTGTAGTGAGGAGTTTTCCTCCAGACTTTATTTACATTATGTGATGGTTATTTTATTTACTTCGTTATGGTGACTGGTGTTATTATTCTTCATTACACTTGTTGCATGTTAATCAGACTTTAATTAAAATTTGACAACTTTCTTTTTAAATACTAGGTAGTTAGTAATCATTAAAATGTTTTCGACAGTGATGCTATTAACTGGACCAACTTGGCATTTTGAATTAATTTAATAAAGGAGTTGCTACCCGGTATTTAATTAGTCGGGGTGTCACATTTGAGTGGTACACGCAAGTTTTTGTGTGTACAGCATAAAGTAGACATAAAAAAATGTGTGTATATAGTAAAGCATACACAAAAACGTGTGTGGTTTCATTAAGATACTCATATTTCAATAATAATAATAAAATGTATGCATTTTCATGAAAAAAAATAGTAATTTAATTATAAAAAAAACTTACAACTCTCAATATCGATATAAACAAACTTACAACAAAATACATATTTTATATAATTCATAGCCCTAAGCCTGTTTGTGAAATCATCCCAATGACGAAGAAAATAAATAACTAAAGACAAATTGGATACATTTTAAAATTTTATAAGAGAAATGGTGAACCCTAACGGATACCTTTCGAGTAAATTTTGGAGAGCCTAGTGGTATCTTTGACATGCATGTAAAATACAACACGTTGGGGATGAAAAATTCGTTTCAAAAACGTCAAATTACCTATGCTTGGACTTTTTTGATAGATTTCACGGAGAGCCTTCTAACTACATAAAGTTTGTGAAAATCAAATTTATATTTTGAGAGATATTTAATTTTTTGAAGTTTCAAAGCATGTAAAATATCTGGATTCAACTGAAAGTGAAGAACATTAACATTTAAATAAAAGAGCATACTAGATTGTCCAAAAAATATAAGAAAAGTAAGACTAAAACAACACAAAAAGAGACAATAAGAAATGAGATGAGTAATACAAGGTATTCCCAGAAAAACAACCCGTTGAGTTGGCAACAATACATTGACTATAGTTTTAGTGGACTACATGTGAACCTCACACACTAATCAATCTATTTTTTACACTTCCTGAGTTTTTTGGGGTTATACATAAAATTAATCATTACATATATATATATATATATATATATATATATATATATATATATATATATATAGAGAGAGAGAGAGAGAGAGAGAGAGAGAGAGAGAGAGGCAGGCTCTTGTGCACACTAAATTTGCACAGTGCTGGCTCACACCAATTTTTTTAAAGCATTAAAAAAAATATTTTTGAGTTTATTTTTTTATGTGATATTTAAACATTTCAACGGACCCATGTCAAAAAAATCAGCTCAAAAAAACTTTTTTTACTATTTTTAAAAAATCGGTCAAACTTTCGCCGCTTTTAAAGTGCTTAAAAGTAGCAAAAGTTGGACCGAGTTTTTAAAAATAGTAAAAAAAGTTTTTTTGAGCTGATATTTTTTACACGAGTCCGTTGAAATGTTTAAATATCACACAAAAATAATCAACTCAAAAATATTTTTTTACTATTTTAAAAAAATGATGTGCAAACTTAATGTGCACATGAGCCTCTCTCTCTCTCTCTCTCTCTCTCTCTCTCTCTCTCTCTCTCTCTCTCTCTATATATATATATATATATATATATATGATAAAAAATCACAAAATTTAATAAAATAAAACTACAATTGCATAAATTTTATTAATAAATATCTCTTGCAACCTCCGAAAAATAGATAAATAGTGGAGAGAGATTGGATGGTGGAGAAATGAACCAAGATGACTACACGAAACTCTATATTTGAGTTTGTGATTTTTTTTATTTTTTTGCCTCTTTTTCATTTATAATTTTGTATATTTTTTACTCTTTTGTCGTTTGGCCTTTTATTTTTCACTTGGTTTTAAAAATTGAGCTTATCTTTAATGGACAAAAATTGTTTTGTTATGTAAATAAGTTTTACGGAGATTTGTCCAGACCCCCCTTGCCTCTTCATTTATCTATGCTAAGGACACGCAAAAATCTTCTTGGTGTCCTAAGCAAAGAATATTTCCAATTAATAAACGTTAAGCCCATCTCCCATGCAGTTACACCTTTGTGAAATTATATTTAAGATAAACCTATAACACTCCAACATAAATAATAAGTATATAGTTACTCTAAGACAATAAACTAAGATAAATTTATTCCATTTTACTTCTTTTTATCGTTGTGAAATTATACAAATACATTTTTCATGGCAGAAACAGATGCACTTAAAAAAAAAGTATATTGACTGAAATATAATTGCATTTGGTCACTCAAAATAAAAAAATTTCTCTTAACTTTGATTTGTCAATGGCCTCGAAAATTTTGTTTAAAAATGTATCTATACTTTTATGTGAACTTATAAACGAAATTGTTTTTAAGTTGTCTTTATCATTAATTTCTATATGAAGTCTAAGATATATCGCCACGTTCCCAAAGTTTTTTAGTTTCCCCCTCACCATTTAGGACCCTAAGGCAACTACCTTGGCCTTTCACAACAACATTGCCTTGGAAATAGCTCAGTAATATATTTTGTTTTGATGGGATGTCATAAATCAAGCCTAGCCTAGAACTATTCTTCTTTAGTCATTACAATATAAATCATTTATTGCTATAAATATTGTATTTAATATATTTAAGTGAATTTTTATTTTTATTAAGACTCTATTAATTTATACTATAAATAAGAGGTGACATCCTATTATTCACACACCTATTAATGATAAGTCATTATGTGGCACGATCTAACGGAGTATTAATTCACGTATTTAATGTTTTTTCCCAACAGTTGCCAATAACACGCAAGTATTGTTCATGTGTGTGTGCGTGTATATATGTCTTTATAAGTCAAATGTAGATAACACTCATCTGATCCTACAAGTCATTAAACTATTAATCAAACTAAGGACTTATTCAAAAGTAGATACACTCATCTGATCCTATAAGTCATTAAACTATTAATCAAACTAAGGACTTATATATACAACTGCCACATGATGTTATGTATGTTGTAACCTGTTTGTACAGTCATTTCTCTGGATCTTGTTTTGTGCCTACATCTCATATGCTTCCTTCATGTTAATAAAATATAATTGATTAATTAAAGATCATTGATCTAAGACCTCATGCATGTGGTTACGAGGTTATTACTTCATTATTTAGCCGACGTAGAAACTTGTGCAATCGATTCTTGTTTTCTGATGGCAATGATATCATATATTCATGTGGCATCACGATATATCAAGGCATGACAATATTATGGATTATAATGATATGTGCTTTGTAATTTTTATGATTCCATAACCGTGATATCAATCTTCTATTTTTTTATTATAATTATAGCCAATGTTGCTTTAACTTTTTTAACAATTCATCGTTATTCAAACTTGAAGTTTCTAATTACCATTTAAATTTTTGTCAGCCTGAAGCTCCCAACTATTATTAAAAATTTAGAGCTTGAAGTTCTTAATTGTAATGTAATATTTCGGCCCGAAGTAATATGAATTTTTTGGGCTTGAAGTTCCCAATTACTATTTAAAATTTGGTGTGCGAAGTTTCCAATTGATATTCAAAATTTGGATCCGAAGTTCTAATAAAATAAAGACTAAATGAAAACCATTTTTTTTTATTATTTATATATTAGGGAAATGCACATTAAATATTCTCTAACTATTATTTCTAATTTGGACTTTAAGTGCCAAATATATTGTTTTTAGTCCCGATCAAATCTGAAGTTTTGAAACCATAGGGTGGGAATTTTAAAGTCCCTGGACTTAATGAAATTCAACTCGAAGTTCAATTATTTTATATGTTGAACCCGAAACTCTCACAAATAAATGGCAAGGACTTGAAGTTCTAATTGTTAAATCAAGAACCTAAAGTTCCAAATAAAAATATTTTGTAAATCAAAACCTAAAGCTTTGATTAGTTATATATTAGGATTAGAAACATTAAACATTCCCAAATAATTTATAATTTGGACCTGAAGTTTCAAATATTTTTTTTCTGATCAAATCTGAAGTTTTGACACAATGAGTGGGGATTTTAAAATATCAAGATATTAATAAAATTAAATCTGAAGTTCAATTATTTTATGTGTTGAGCCTGAATATGTCACAAATAAGTAACAAGAACCTAAAGTTCCTGAATCCCTTATACCTAATCATTATTGCGACTAGTAGTTCACAAATTATTATTTGTAGTAGGATACAATTCTCCTCGTTACTTTTAAAAAGAAAAATACTCAACTCAACTCAACAAAGCTTTTTCCCAATTATTTGGGGTCGGCTACATGAATCCTATTTTTCCATTCCATTCTGTCGAGTGCAATATCTTCGGTTAAACCACATGATATCATGTCCTTTTTTATAATATCCCGCCAAGTTAATTTAGGCCTACCTCTACCCCTTAGGTTACCATCAATACTAACTAAATCACTCTTCCTTACAGGAGCATTCATTGGTCTACGCTTGACGTGTTCAAACCATCTAAGTCGATTTTCTCTCAATTTATCTTCTATAGGAGCTACTTTTACCGTTTCACGAATTTGTTCATTTTTAATTTTATCGTTTCGAGTTTTACCACAAATCCATCTTAACATTCACATCTCCGCCACACTCATTTTCTGCACATTTTGTTTCTTGGTTGCCCAACACTTTGTCCCATATAACATGGCGGGGCTAATGGCCGTCCTATAAAATTTTCCTTTTAACTTCAAAGGTATACGCCTATCACACAGAACGCCGGTCGCACTTCTCCACTTAACCCAGCCTGCTCTAATCTTATGCATAACATCATCACTAATATCTCCATCTTTTTGTATAATCGATCCTAAATAACGAAAATGATCATTTCTAGGTATTTCTTTACCCTCCAATTTCACCACATATCCATTTGTCCTCCTATTACTACTAAAATTACACTCCACATATTCTGTTTTAGTTCTGCTTATTTTAAATCCTCTTGTTTCTAAAGTTTCTCTCCACAATTCCAACCTAGCATTTATTCCCATCTTAGTCTCATCGACTAAAACAATATCATCTGCAAATAGCATACACCATGGCACCTCATCTTGTATTTGTCCAGTCCACTCATCCATAACAAGAGCAAAGAGATAAGGACTTAATGCTGAACCTTGGTGTAGCCCTACCCTAATTGAAAATTCACTACTTTCTCCAGCTGGTGTTCTTACTGTAGTCATCGCACCATCATACATATCCTTGATCACGTCAATATATCTGCGAATCACTCCTCTTTTATGTAGAACCCACCATATTATATCTCCGGGTATCCTATCATACGCCTTCTCCAAATCTATAAAAACCATATGAAGATCCTTCTTTTTCTCTCTATACCTCTCCATTAATCTCCTCAATAAATAGATTGCTTCCATTGTTGACCTCCCGCGCATAAACCCAAATTGGGACATGAAGAAAAATAAATAAATAAAATTTAAGACCCAAAGTTCTCAAAAATTGGGACATGAAGCCCCCATATAAATATTCCCAAAATCAAAAACAAAAATTATGATTATTTAGGGCATGGACATTAATGCCCCATAATCGTTAATATTGAATTTGTAAATAAAATTGAGCTAAAAATTCAATAATATTATGTGTGGAACTCGAAGTTTTAACAAATAAACAAGTGGTCCAAAAATCTTAATATGAACCCGAAAATTAATATTTGATCTAAGATTGAACCTAAAATTCAATAATATTGGATAAATAAAATTAGATATTATACATTTAATAGAACCTCAAGTTCTAAAATACCAGATTAACATTTAGTTTTGAGACATGAATAGTTTAGCATTATCTTTAAGTTTTTATTAAAGTAATTATTACTTTAGGATTGGCTTACATTTTCTTTACAGTGCTTATATGATTAGTGGATTGAATTTTAATTTTTATTCATGCATCTTAAAGGTATGGGTTCTAAAGTAATAGCCAGCGATGATACTTGTCTAGTAGACAGTGGGACAACCCACACCAGTTTGAAAATCAGAAATTTTTTCTTAGACTTGGTCTATAATACCACGAATGTTTGAAAATCCCATATTTTGAGTAATTAGAAATAAATTAATTCGGTGAATTTAAAATTACACGTGTACCATGATTTGATAAAATTAAATATCTTGGGAGATGATGATTATTATTAATGGAATAGTTTACATGATAATTATTATACGCCAACGAGTAATAGATGTAGACTATTTGAGGACATGTTGGGAAATTGTTGTAGAGTTATTCGGATGGTGATCTCTCACGGTTGATTCCGAATGGGAAATAGTGTACCCGGGGGCTGTAATTGGATTCCAGGGCCTTTTTAGTCATAACCGAGCCCACACGGGAGTGTTCGGTTCACTTGGGCTCGACCCGTAAGCCTAATTTCGGAAATTGGGATTTAAAACCTAAGATTAGTCATTTGGGGCATCAGCCTATCATATCTCTAACCCTAAGAATCAAAACAGAAAAGATGAGAGGCCATTAGAGAGGAAGAAAAGAGAGTTTGGAGGTGTAGCACCTTAATTCATCCACAATTGTTGCCGAAATCAGAATCGGAGCGAGGAGAGATCAAATTCATCATCAACAAACGAATTCAAACCTGCAAATAATAAGGCAAGTGTTTATCTTGAATGCTTTTAAGAGGTTATAATACCCATGTAGTGTAGAGTTTTATAATTATTGTTTAAATTGATGTTCTTGGGGTTGTTAAGGATTCAACACATAATCTTGGGTAGGATTTTCTTATAGATTAAATCCCAATGTAATAAGAGAACAAAATCAGTATATATATGTGATGATTTAAATGGTAAAAATCTAGGTTTATGATTGATTATAGATGAAGAACAATGAAAACTAGGGTTTTATGGGCTTTTAAAAACATAATCGGTTATTGGATTGAATTTGTGATGAATTAACGTTAGATTTATGGTGGCAATCATTCCTATACTCTTATATAATGATTATTTATGTTGGTTTCAAATTTGGTGATGTTTCATGAAGAATATAAAACATATTAGGGAGAGAAATCGTCAAAATGTAAAGGAAGAAGATGAACTGCTGGTGACGAATCGATTCTGCTCCTTGGCCGAACCGATTCGGGGGCCAATCGATTTGAAGCAGGGTCGAATCGATTCGGCTGTCCCGATTTGCCCAATTTTGCCTTTTTGATGATCGTTCCTCTTGGGATGAATTATGGAAAACTTGGGGGTTATTCTTATAATTAATTAAAGAGTTAAACGAAGTCAGTATGTATATGGTTAAGACTTTATTAGATCTTAATATGGGTAAGATTGGAACTTTAAATCGATGAGAGTAAATCGAGTGAGTTACAAAGAAAAAAATTAGAATTCGGGCTTCGGGAAGAGTATACAATGAACTAAGGATATAACCAGTAGAGTATGAGTGTAATAACTACTGAATTAATTTAAAGGGTAACTATGGGTCCTTTATATAGAGAATAATACTCGAAAAAACGCGATAAAGAGTTATAATCGTAAATTTATAAGTACGATAAGTATTCAAGATATATATACTACGTACGAATGATAATTATAGGTTGAGTGTATGCTTATATTAATTATATTATATGTTGAGTGAATATTTATATAAATTATATTATAGGTGGAGTGTATACCTATACAGAGGATATTTATAGGTTGTGTGTATACCTATAGGAATGATATTTATAGGTTGTGTGTATACATATACGGATCATATTTATAGGTTATGTGTGTAGATATACGGATTATTTATAGGTTGTGTATATGCCTATATGCGACATATGGATAGGTTGTGTGTATGCCTATTATGTGATTTCTTATGTGTGTGAACATAGCTACGCTGCATGTTGTCCAGAGGTTTCCGTACCAAAGGAGATACCACCTTGGCGATTCCAGCGAGGTCTGGATTTGTGCCCAAGAACATGGAACTTAGGGCGGCTCACGATGTTTGTGTATTAGTGGGACTGGAAGGTCGTTTGGGTACGTTAGGTATATGCATATCTCAAAGGCTTAGAACTATGTTCGCCTCTATTGTGTGTTGATTTATTTGGGGTTCGAGGAGACATGTCGAACCATTGGTCCTTGATTGGGTACGAGAGGTACATGGACTTGATAACATAGTATGCAGACTCACATCGTGGTTCTTAGCCCGGGGATGATGGAGTTATGTATATGTATTAGTGTGATATATATACACACACACACACATACATGTGTATTTATCCTACTTGCATGTGAAAGTAGTATGTGTAGATAGCATATATCTAAACGTGATTTAATTATGAGATAATCTACTTATTGGGTGATGGTGGTAAAGTTAGATAGCGTATATCTAAAAATAATTTAAGTTTAGCAACTTAAGGAAATGGTTTAATGATAACATATACGAAATGTTCATTATGGTTAATAATAATAACATACGAGACATGTTAATTATTAATGCTACACAAGCGTACTGTATGGGTAATACGGGGGAAAGTTAAAGAGATATGTAACTAAGGACTTAAGTAGTAAATATTTGAATATTTTAGCGTACTATATGGGCGGTACGGGGGAGCTAAACCTTTTAGTGGATAGATAGTTATTGATCATGCCTAGATGGGTTGGGTAGCATAGCTAGGTAGGAGACGTTAGGCGTGCACATTAGTTGAGAGGTGAGGAACTCAAGGGAGTGTACGCTGAAATAACATGTGTAATCAATAGCTAATTTTAAACTGTGAAAAATACTTATTAAATATTTTTAAAGGTTTTGGGCTCTGAACCATCTTGCAAAATATTTTCAAAACCTTTTAGGTGTCCAATCATAGGGACGCTGTTGATACAAAAAATTATCCTGCTACGCGGACCAATCGAACACTGACACGTGCTATACATTGGGAGGTTAATCCTAGTTAGCAAGGATGAAATGCCGACCTACTGAGGGCTGCCGACCAACATCAAGACGACTGACCAACAATGACAGTAAAATGCCAACAGTTATATACATAAATGATGGTACAGATGTAAATGTCTACGTTATAAAGATATTCCATCCTTTGATATTCCAACACTTGTACACCCCTTGGGGGCTATAAATATATTGTAAACCGTATATCCAAGGGACACGAGACAAGAGGCAATTGAATAAGCCCACGTCAATACACAATAGCGGACGTAGGCTCTTCCATTAAGCCGAACCACTTTAAAAATATTTTGTCTCTTTTACTTATATTTATCTGTGATCGATTAATTAGCATAGTCTAGTTTTTTGCATCAACAGATTAGCGCCATTTGGGGGAACATATTTATAATCGATCTCACTAATTCAAACATCTAAATGGATGATATTCCTGAATCAAGTCTCAAGAATGAGGGCATTAGTCATGTCCCTTTCGCTCCTCCATCTGTAAATAATTTAACTGGAATTCTGGCCATTCTTGCAAGAGGCCAAGAGGCTATGCAAGACACTATTAGGCAACTTACACAAACTCTTCAAGTCGGGGCACCTGCTCTATCTTCCTAGGGAAATATGCCACCACCACCACCACAAGGTGGTCGGCGCAGCCAATCAATGATGACAAGGGATGTCTCCTACCATCCAAGGTTAAATTAATTGCTCAAAACATCATAATATGTCCACACACAATCTTATTCTCCAGAAAGGCCGAGTTCCTTATAGAGATTAAGTCATGCTTCTCCCTTAGATAATTTGGGACCCAGGGGGAAGAGAAATGTTCCTAAGGCAATGTCAGGCAACAATCGACGACCATCTGATCAAAGGGAATGCACTGCCTAGTCTTGATCAAATGCCCGACGAACCGCTGCTCGGACCGAGCAACAACTTCAGGAAGAAAGCTCAACAAATAATAAGGTTACAACGCATAGATCTGGTGCTGCCAATAATTCATGGAAGTCTATATACAGAGACTAGAAGACACATTAGGAGAAATGGCGGAGGCCAAAAACCCACTAGAAAGAAGCTTTGTAAAAGGGTCTCCGTTTGTGCAGGCAATTATGGATTTCCCTACTCTAGCAAAGTTTAAAGCTCTAGTAGTAACACCCAAATATGATGGAAAAACTGACCCAGTTCTCCACATAGAACAATATCAAGCGATTGCTGACATTTATGGCGTCCTCAAAAAAATGAAGTGTAGAGCATTTTCTGGAACCATTACTGGATCTGCCCAAATCTAGTATAATAGTCTGCCTCGGGGATAAATTTCTAGCTTCAACCAGCTGGCCGAGCTATTCATTATTAACTTTTTCTTTGGATCAAAACCTGTGAAAAGGGTGGTTCACTTGCTTAGTGTGAGACAGAAAGAAGGAGAGAGCACCAGAGACTATATCACACGTTTCAATAACGAGAAACTAGAAGTTGTGGATTATGAAGAAAAGACTGCAATAACCTCCCTTATGAGTGGACTGCTCCCTGAGAAACTGTATTACACTCTTGACGAAGACCCTCTGAAGACAATGGCAGAACTGATGGCTAAAGTAGTAAAAATCATGAATGCCGAGGAAGGAATTGTAAGCAAGTGTAGCTCAGGCACAAAAGTTGATGGCAAAAATGATAAGAAAGATCATAAAGACCCCAATGAACACAGGGAGTAAAAAAAAGGAGTTTTGGAGCGACTCAAGAAGTACAATAGTTATACTCCATTAACCATAGGAATTTACTATGTTTTGGAAGAAATCAAGCATAATAAAGTTGTGCGTTGTCCTGATAAGTTGAGAAGTTCCCTGACCAAGAAGGATAAGACTAAGTACTATGAATTCCACAGGGATCATGCTCACACGATGGAGTGTTTCATAGCTCTTCAAAATGAGATTGAAACTCTCATCTGATAAGGAAAACTGAATTAGTATGTTGATCGGCAGAACAATAAAGGAGCTCGGTATAGATCAAAATCTACTTATAAGTCCAGAGAGGAGAATATAAGAACTCATGAAGATAACCAGGATGATGATCCCGATCTCCCCAAAAATCCTCGGTAATTGGAACGTGAGGTATTCTGTATCAGTTTTAGTTATTTTGATTGCCAAATTATTATAGGTGGAGATGCATAAGGAGGAGATCATACAACAGAACGAAAAGCTTACCTAGATGAGGCACAAGCTTGTTCGTATATATAGAGGATTAACCTTGTCGAAAAAGATCGACCAAGGAAAGTTAACAAATACAAACTGTTAATTGGCTTCTCAAAAAATGATCTCTCAGGAGTATTGTACCCTCACAACAACCAACTGGTAATCAAAGTCATAAAGGAAGAAATCAGTGTCGTGTGACACCCCGACTAATTAAATACCGGGTAGATACTCCTTTATTCAAATTAATACAAAATGTCAAGTTGGTTCACTTTATAGCATCACTGTCGAAATACATTTTTATAATTACTAGCCACCTAATATTTAAAAAGTGAGTTGTCAATTTTAATTAAATCTGATTAACATACAATCCATTTAAATTATGAAATATTAATAACACAACCACAACACAGTCACAATGGAATAATAATGAAATGACAATGAATCTGGAGGAATACTCCTCTAATAATCTAAATGCTGAATACAACCAAATACAAAGTCTGAATTACTAATTAGTTACAACCCAAAATCTGAAAATAAAACTGAGTAAGTAAGATGTATCTAAAAGAAAGGGGTGAAATTCCCTACAGATGAGTAAAATAGAGTCAAGGTGGAGAGTGGAGGCGTCTACTATCGAGGTCCGGTAACTTCCACAGCAGCTATAGCACGTCACCTGAATGGAACTCCTACGCTTGGTGTCCTTGTGGCGGGGCACCTAAAAAAGTTTTATAAGAAAATATATTTGGAAGCAAACGGATTATATCCCGATTGTGAAAACAGTTTAAAATACAACAAGTGTTTAATATCATTAAGCAGTGAATATAAAATACATGATAGTGCGTGCACTCACATGAGTTCCTCACCTCTCAACTAATCGTGCACACCTATCGTACCCGTACCCGTTCTAGATATTCTACTATCAAACTAGTCAAATTCAATATATATGACTTTTACTATACTAATCATGATTTAATTCCCAACGCCTTATTATAAACTGAGAGTTTTACCTTCATTCCTCGAAATTAGTTTCAATAATTACTAAGTGTTTTCCCCTTTTTAACTCTACAAAGATATTACATTAATTCACACTTGTACTTATATATAAACAGTTCATTTCAATAGTTCAGTATATCAATCTCATCATAATATACAATAATGGCACTCCTAGACTAAGTTGCGATGCACACATACTCTACTATCAAATCCCAGTACATCACGTATATAAGGATCACGCATTCCGAATCTCTCAGGAACCGTTTCGATAATTAACAAGCACATATAATGGAGGCGAACATAGTTCACATCACATGGGTCACGAACATACCTACTCTCCCACGATCAGCAGACTTATTAACTTCTCAATAATCCCTTCTCAAACCTATGTCCTCGAGGTACCAATCTAAATCCCCCAAGTAGGCACACAAAGATTAGATGGCCCTGATCGAACGCCGACCTCCCGTGATAGCAAGTATGGTAGGCATGTTATACATAAATAACTACATATACCAAGCATTCACACATCTTAGGTATCCCATAATATTAATAGAGGTATATTTCTCATCCCTATACCGTCATTTAATGTTATACGTTTACAAGTCCCCGATTTATATACATTAAAGTTATCAACTCTTCTCACGTCGTAATTTTAGTTACTTATACCCTAACCCATAGATGTCGTCCAATTTACTACTTAATTCTAAGTTTTAATCCTAAACTCACTCAACTCTCACAACTATACCCACTGGTCAACAAGGGAAGGTTATCACTCAATTAACTAAGTCTAATGGGAGTTTGAAACAAAATCAGGCCTAAAAAGGCCATTCTGTTAACTCGTTAGAAATCTCGTTTGAACGAGGGTCGTTCGAACAAAGTCTTTGAACAAAATCGTTAGAAGGGATACTGTCATCTCGTTAGAAGCTCATTCGAACGAAGTCGTTCGAACGACCTGGGCAGGTCTTCTAACGAGATGGCAGAATACGCCCAAAAAATTCCCAACTCGTTTTTTCTTCATTTTTCTCTTCTCTAAATTCATCGTAAGATCATCCCAATAACATTTTAATGTTCTTAAACTATTCCAAGTCCTCTTAGGTCATTTCTTAACATATATTTTGGATCAAATCCTCCTAATCAACATGCAATTAACAGTAATCCCCAAATTTTACCCCAAACCCTATGAACATGAACCGAGACTTTTATTGTGCCTAATTACCCATCATAAATCCATTTTTTAAATCATCAAAGTTAAGTTTTTGGATACCAAATTCGTCCATAGTCATTCTACATGCAATCCCTAACCCAACTTTAGAGTTTCTATAACAATTTCATTAGGTTTTCCTCAAATCTTTCAAGGCAAAAATAGTTCTACACTAAACATGGAGGAAATATTCAATGAACTTAATAATATCAAATCACTTGCCTTAGATTTGTTCTTCAGATTTGTTGCCGGTGTTTCAAGGTTGATTCTTCCCTCTTTTTGGTCACAATCCCTTCCAAAATGATGGTGGGGAGATGGTTTTGTTTGGAAACCCTTTTCCCTCTTTCTAACTTCTCTCAAAAACTTCCGTAGCCCACTCTCTCACTTTTTGGATGATAATGGCCTTAGTGGCTCTTTTAATAATATCTAATTTAACACTAAAATTCGTGGGTTTTAATCCCTTAATTTTTAAAATTACCAAAATACCCTTCTAAGTTGCCGATTTGGCCTAAAAATGCCCCGGGACCCAAACTAAACCCCCGGCTAGTGTTTTCTGACTATTTCGACCCTTCCGGACGCGTTAGCGCACTCAAAATGATCATTCGGTTGATAAAAATATAATTTAATTTTTAATTAAATAAATTCATTCCTGACGCGACTGACACGTGCATTCCAACTAAATTTCCCAAATTGTCGTATTTCTGCCTCGTGATAATTTAAATATTTTCAATACTCATATATTACCATATAGACTCAGAAATATTCAATTTTAACATCATAATCAAATACTAACTCACATCTCGCTAGTATTTATATCCCTATTAATTCCCAATTAATTCTCATTTAATTCAATTAATCCCTTAAATAAAAATCAATAAAATTACGGGGTATTACATACTTCTCCCTAATAATAGAATTTCGTCCCGAAATTTGGAACTAATGAATACCTGATAAAAATAGCTCTGGATAACATTCGCGCATCTCATTCTCACGCTCCCATGTGGACTCCTCGGCATTATGATGATGTCACTGCACGCGTACTAATGGTACTATCTTCGACCTCAGTTTCCTCTCGTTGTGGTCCAGAATAGCAATCGGCCCCTCCTCGTAGAAACTATCAGGCTGAAGATCGATGTCCTCTAAAGCAATGTGTGTATGGGCCAAATCGTCCCTAAGATATTTCCTTAGCGAGGAAATATGGAACACATCATGAATCCTATGCAAGAGATCCGGTAACCCAAGTCTATACGCAACTGGCCCAATCCTTTTAATGATAGGAAATGGCCCCATGTATCTTCGTTCCAGTTTCCCCATCTTCCCAAAATGTATAATCCCCTTCATAGGAGATACTCTGAGTAACACCTAGTCCCCCACCGTGAATTCTCTGAAGAACCTCTTGGCATCAGCATAGCTCTTCTGCCGATCCTGAGCTACCCGAATACGACTCCGTATCATCTCTATCTTTGCCGAAGTGTCCTGAATCACTTCCGGCCCAAGGAGTTTGTTATCCCCCGCCTCTAACCAACATGCTGGGGAATGACAAGGTCTACCATACAACGCCTCGAATGGAGCCATGCCAATGGTGAACTGATAGGAGTTATTATAAGCAAACTTCACCAGTGGAAGGTACTGCTCCCAACCATCTCCAAAGTCTAGGATGCACATACACAATATGTCCTCCAACATCTGATTTGTCCGCTCTGTTTGCCCATCAGTCTGCGAGTGATATGCCGTACTCAGCCGCAACTCTGTACCCATGGCCTCCTGGAAACTCTCCCAAAATTGTAAAACAAATATCTTGTCTTGATCAGACACGATATTTAGAGGTACCCTGTGAAGTCTCACTATCTCCGTAATAAAAATATGGGCATACTATCCCGTAGTGTAGTCTGTCCTCACGGGCAGAAAATGAGCAACTTTGGTCAACCTATCCACAATTACCCATATGGAGTCGTGACCCCTCTGTGACGTAGGTAACCCCGTGATAAAGTCCATGGATATGCTCTCCCATACCCACATTGAAACCTCTAACGACTATAGAAGTCCTGCCGATTTTTGATGGTCAACCTTTAATAGATGATAAGTGGCGCATTGAGAAATGAACACAACGATATCTCTCTTCATCCCGCTCCACCAGTACTGTCATCTCATGTCTTGGTACATCTTATCCACACCAAGGTGTACCACGAACCATGAGCCGTGCGACTCTATCATTACCTCGTTTTGTAAGTCTTCTCCTTCCGGAACGACCAGTCTCCCATTGAAGCATAATCCTCCATCTGAACTAACGGTATAGGACTCGGCTCCCTCTGCCAGTAATCGAACTATCTGCTCCTGACAGAACGAGTCATTTGCCTAGGCCTTTATCACTCTCATAACAATCTGAGGTGTAACAATCATCACAGACATGAACGATCGGGCCACTGCATCCTAGTGTCCCAACTCCTTCCACTTAGTTTTCCACACCCCGGCAACCTCATTTATGGCCTACGGCTCAATGCGTCTGCTACCACGTTAGCCTTCCCTGGGTGATATTGGATATCAAACTGATAATCCTTCACAAACTCAAGCCACCGACGTTGACGCATATTCAGTTCCTTCTGCGTGAAGAGGTATTGTAGAGACTTGTGGTCTGTGAACAACCAAAATTTCTCCCCCAGGAGATAGTGTCTCCAAATCCGAAGAACGAATACCACTGCCGCTAACTCCAAGTCGTGGGTGGGGGTAATTCTTCTCGTGAGGCTTAAGCTTACGGGAAGCATAAGCTATAGCCTGACTCTCCTGTTGCAGCACACCTCCAAGTCCTTGTAAGGACGCATCGGTGTAGACTAGATACTCAACTCCCGGTTTGGGCAATGCTAACACAGGCGCTGAGGTCAACTTGTCCTTCAACTCATTAAATGCCAACTGACAGGCATCGCTCTAGATGAATGGCACACCTTTGCGAGTCAGATGTGTCAAAGGACCCGCTATCTTTGAGAAACCCTGAATAAACCTTCTTTAGTATCCTGCTAGGCCCAAGAAACTACGGATCTCAGTCGGTGTCGTGGGATGTCCCCACTCCCTCACCACGGATACCTTCCCTGAATCAACAGATATCCCCCGGTCTGAAATGATATGCCCCAAAAACTGAACCTCCTTCAGCCAAAACCCATATTTTTCGTACTTTGCATAAATCTCGTTCTGACGCAGTGTCTGCAAAACCTGCATCAAATGTTCAGCGTACTCCTCTTCTGTCTGGGAGTAAACCAGAATGTCATCAATAAAGACAATGACAAACTGGTCTAGGAAATCTCTGAATACCCTATTCATCAAGTCCATAAACACGGATGGAGCGTTGGTCAAGCCAAAAGGCATAACCCAAAACTCGTAGGAGCCATATCTCGTCAAGAAAGTAGTTTCAAGACGTCCTGTTCCCTGATACGCAACTGATGATATCCCGATCGCAAGTCAATCTTTGAGAAGAAGGAAGCTCCTCTCAACTGGTCAAATAATTCATCGATTCGGGGCAACGGATACTTATTCTGTATCATGACTTTATTCAACTCCGGGTAATCTACACACAACCTCAACGATCCATAACTCTTCTTTACGAACAGCACAAGGGCACCCCACGGTGAAGTACTCCTTTGAATAAACCCCTGACCTAACAACTGCTCTATCTGATCTCTTAGCTCTCTCATTTCCGCTGGAGCCATACGGTAAGGCGCGCGAGCAATTGGCCGAGTGTCCAACGTCAAATCGATAACAAAATCTATCTCCCTACTAGGAGGTAATCCAGGTATATCCTGATATATATCAGCAAACTCCCTAACAATTGGAATCGAATCGAGTGGTGATACCACTTCCTTAGAGGTCTCCTCTCTATATAGTATAAGTAAGTGGAAGATCCTCCCTCGGGGCAAGGCATCGCCACTAAAAACATCTCCTGCCCGGGAATGGCAAAAATAATACTCCTACTGAAACAATCAATCATGGCTCGGTACGCAACTAGCCAATCCATACCAACAATCGCATCGTACTCAGTCATCTCTAATACTAACATATCAGCGGGTAAAGTAAATCTCCCGATCTCTATACCCACACCTCTACAAATAAGGGAAATCACGAGACCCCTACTCAATGGTGAATCTATGCAAGTAATCATGCTCTCGGCAGTGTCTAACAACCCCAAAATGCGTGAAAATTTCGTGGTAATGAAACAGTGTGTGGCCCCCGTATCAAATAAAATACGCCCTATAGTGCCCTGAATAGAGAACATACCCTCAATAGCAGGTGGATCATGTGGGACTGCGGCATGCTGGAGTTGATAAACTCGCCCGTACTGAAGCTGTCCCTGCTGGACTGGGACTGCTGGGATGGGTGGCAAAGCTGGCATCTGTGGTGGTGCTGGGAGGGTGGCGGGAAACATAGGTCTCTAGGGCTCATGTCGAGCACCCTGTTGCTGCTGCTGTGGGGCCCTTCCCCTATCAGGACACTCCTGGCACTTGTGGATAATCTTGCCACAAGTGAAACATTTCCCCGAAAATTTCCCCCCTCTCTGACCCTGCTGCCCACGGCCCTGGTGGCTGTTGCCATTCCTCCCCTGGCCATGCTGGCCTTGATGAAATTGCTGTTGTTGGCCATGCTGGTCGTGCTGTCCCTGATGGCCGTGCTGACCCTATTGGCCCTGACGAAAACCTCCCTGACCATTTCTAAAACCCCCAGATCTGAACCTCTTAAAATCCCCTGCTGGGAACCCTGATCTCCCTACCTATGTTGACCCTGAGCAGATTGTGCCCCGCTGCCACCATTTCCCCCTGTCCTGCCCTGCTGGGTGGACTCTCCTGATCGCCTACTCTCTGACATGTGGAAGCGGTGGTCCTGGCAGTGAAGCAGTGATGCATTAACCACATCAGAATAAGTGGCCAACGAGAGATTACCCAACAAGTGCTAACGGATCCTCCAAGTCAACCCATCCATGAACTTCTGAATCTTTTTCTCCTCAGTTGGAATTTCATCGGGAACGATGTTCAAGAGATTAGTGAATTCGTCCTCATACTCGTCCACGGTCCTCCCCTCCTGCTTGAGGTTCATTAACTTCCTCCTCATTTCAGTGTGAACTGCTCATGGAAAATATTTGCGGTCGAACCGCACCCAGAATTCTTGAATAGAAAGAACGTCTCTCTCCTCCGTGGTGGTAATGGACTCTCACCACTACAACACTGATCCTACTAGCTTAAAAGTATCCAGTATCTATCACTGTACATCCGTGCACTCGTACATCCTTAGGTGCCTTTGAATGTCCTTCTTCCACTAACTGGACACAACGACGTCGGAGCTACCTGAAAACTCCGAAGGGTGTGATTTTTGAAAAGCATCACGAATATGTTCCCAAGCAGACGGGAATGTATGAGCCTAAACTGGCGCTACAACCGACGCCTGAGGTGGTGCCTGCTGCACAACTGCTAGAGCGACATTTACCGCTTGGGGTACAATAGCGGTAACCTCTGCGGCATTCAAGGAGCCCTGAACTGGTGCAGGCTGTGGCTCGGGCTGAGCATCCCTGGGAACTCATTATGCACGTCGTGGAGGCATCTGAAATGAGAGTAAAGTCTTATAAGTTCGGAGTTATTATCTCAAAATAGCTAAAGAGCGAAACATACGCAAAAGAATACAACAATCCTAAAATATAGGGCTCTATATCAAAGAAAGCTATGCGGAAACATAACAAGCCATAAAGATCCTAAGGTCACTAGAACCTGATGCTCTGATACCACCTGTGACACCCCGACTAATTAAATACCGGGTAGCTACTCCTTTATTCAAATTAATACAAAATGTCAAGTTGGTTCAGTTCATAGCATCACTGTCGAAATACATTTTTATAATTACTAGCCACCTAATATTTAAAGTGAGTTGTCAATTTTAATTAAATCCGATTAACATACAATCCATTTAAATTATGAAATATTAATAACACAACCACAACACAGTCATAATGGAATAATAATGAAATGACAATGAATCTGGAGGAATACTCCTCTAATAATCTAAATGCTGAATACAACCAAATACAAAGTCTGAATTACTAATTAGTTACAACCCAAAATCTGAAAATAAAACTGAGTAAGTAAGATGTCTCTAAAATAAAGCGGCGACATGCCCTACAGATGAGTAAAATAGAGTCAAGGTAGAGAGTGGAGGCGTCTACTATCGAGGTCCTGTAACTTCCACAGCACCTACATCACGTCACCGGAATGGAACTCCTACTCTTGGTGTCCTTGTGGCCGGGCACCTAAAAAAGTTTTACAAGAAAATAGATTTGGAAGCAAACGGGTCAGAGCCCGATTGTGAAAACAGTTTAAAATACAGCAAGTGTTTAATATCATTAAACAGTGAATATAAAATACATGATAGTGCGTGCACTCATATGAGTTCCTCACCTCTCAACTAATCGTGCACACCTATCGTACCCGTTCTAGATATTCTACTATCAAACTAGTCCAATTCAATATATATGACTTTTACTATACTAATCATGATTTAATTCCTGATGCCTTACTATAAACTGAGAGTTTTACCTTCATTCCTCGAAATTAGTTTCAATAATTACTAAGTGTTTTCCCCTTTTTAACTCTACAAAGATATTACATTAATTCACACTTGTACTTATATATAAACAGTTCATTTCAATAGTTCAGTATATCAATCTCATCATAATATACAATAATGGCACCCCTAGACTAAGTTGCGGTGCACACATACTCTACTATCAAATCCCGGTACATCACGTACATAAGGATCACGCATTCCGAATCTCTCAGGAACCGTTTCGATAATTAACAAGCACATATAATGGAGGCGAACATAGTTCACATCACATGGATCATGCACATACCTACTCTCCCACGATCAGCAGACTTATTAACTTCTCAATAAGCCCTTCTCAAACCTATGTCCTCGAGGTACCAATCTAAATCCCCCAAGTAGGCACACAAAGATTAGATGGCCCTGATCGAACGCCGACCTCCCGTGATAGCAAGTATGGTAGACATGTTATACACAAATAACTACATATACCAAGCATTCACACATCTTAGGTATCTCATAATATTAATAGAGGTATATTTCTCATCCCTATACCGTCATTTAATGTTATACGTTTACAAGTCCCCGATTTATATACATTAAAGTTATCAACTCTTCTCACGTCGTAATTTTAGTTACTTATACCCTAACCCATAGATATCATCCGGTTTACTACTTAATTCTAAGTTTTAATCCTAAACTCACTCAACTCTCACAACTATACCCACTGGTCAACAAGGGAAGGTTATCACTCAATTAACTAAGTCTAATGGGAGTTTGAAACAAAATCAGGCCTAAAAAGGCCATTCTGTCAACTCGTTATAAATCTCGTTCGAACGAGGTTGTTCGAACGAAGGTCATTCGAACGAAGTCTTTGAACGAACTCGTTAGAAGGGATACTGTCATCTCGTTAGTAGCTTGTTCGAACGAGGTCGTTCGAATGACCTGGGTCGGTCTTCTAACAAGATGGCAGAATACGCCCAAAAAATTCCCAACTCATTTTTTCTTCATTTTTCTTTTCTCTAAATTCATCCTAAGATCATCCCAATAACATTTTAATGTTCTTAAACTATTCCAAGTCCTCTTAGGTCGTTTCTTAACATAAATTTGGGGTC
Organism: Sambucus nigra; assembly: GCA_949130495.1. Classification (NCBI taxonomy): domain Eukaryota; kingdom Viridiplantae; phylum Streptophyta; class Magnoliopsida; order Dipsacales; family Adoxaceae; genus Sambucus; species Sambucus nigra. The sequence continues at coordinate 121,332,523 of OX422207.1, forward strand.
AAATCCTCCTAATCAACATGCAATTAACAGTAATCCCTAAATTTTACCCCAAACCCCATGAACATGAACCCAGAATTTTATTGTGCCCAATTACCCATCATAAATCCGTTTTTTAAATCATCAAAGTTAAGTTTTTGGATACCAAATTCGTCCATGGTCATTCTACATGCAATCCCTAACCCAACTTTAGAGTTTCTATAACAATTTCATTAGGTTTTCCTCAAAACTTTCAAGGCAAAAATAGTTCTACACTAAACATGGAGGAAATATTCAATGAACTTAATAATATCAAATCACTTTCCTTAGATTTGTTCTTCAGATTTGTTGCCGGTGTTTCAAGGTTGATTCTTCCCTCTTTTTGGTCACAATCCCTTCCAAAATGATGGTGGGGAGATGGTTTTGTTTGGAAACCCTTTTCCTCTTTCTAACTTCTCTCAAAAACTTTTGTAGCCCACTCTCTCACTTTTTGGCTGATAATGGCCTTCATGGCTCTCTTAATAATATCTAATGAACACTAAAATTCGTGGGTTTTAATCCCTTAATTTTTAAAATTACCAAAATACCCTTCTAGGTTGCCGGTTTGTCCTAAAAATGCCCCGGGACCCAGAGTAAACCCCCGGCTAGTGTTTTCTGACTATTTTGACCCTTCCGGATGCGTTGGCGCACTCAAAATGATCATTCGGTTGATAAAAATATAATTTACTTTTTAATTAAATAAATTCATTCTTGACGCGACTGACACGCGCATTCCAACTAAATTTCCCAAATTGTCGTAATTCTGCCTCGTGACAATTTAAATATTTTCAATACTCATATATTACCATATATACTCAGAAATATTCAATTTTAACATCATAATCAAATACTAACTCACATCTCGCTAGTATTTAATTCCCAATTAATTCTCATTTAATTCAATTAATCCTTTAAATAAAAATCAATAAAATTACGGGGTATTACATGTCGCTAGAGTACTAGTAGATAATGGCAGCTCGGCGAATATCATGTTTTATCCTTATTTTAGCTACTTGGATTTTAAACTCGGTCAATTAGAGCCCTATCATCGACCACTAATAGGCATTGCAGGTGAGAAAGTCTTACCTTTGGGAACCATTAAGATGGAGGTGATGATTGGCACATGGCCAGCTAGCCGAACAGAGAAGATTCGTTTCTTTGTAATGGATAAAAATGTCCATTCAGCTTACAATATAATCATGGGAAGAGTAGGGCTAAAGAAGTTTGAGACAATACCTCCCACCGTCCATCAATGTTTAAAATTCCCTACTAAATTTGGTGTGAGAATTGTGAAAGGTGATCAGAAAGTAGCTTGGGAGTGTTACTACTCTTCTGCCGAGAAAGAAGACTTGGAAGACATAAAGAAAAAAAACACTACTTACCAAGTGGATACCTTCGAACCTGACAAAGAATCTGAGGTTAAAACCTTAGACCTAAGGGAGGAAACAGAGATGGTAAAGGCACAAATTGTGGAAGCAACTGAAAGTATTATGTTAGAAGATGACAAACTAGAGCGTACCACTCAAATAGGGACAACTCTGGATTCTGTTCTTAAATAGGAAATGGTAAGATTCCTTAGACAGAGAAAGCATGTGTTTTCCTGGAGTCACGAAGATATGCCTGGGATAGACGCCAATTTCCTTTGCCATGAGCTCAAAGTAAACAAATAAGTTAAATCAGTAAAGCAAAGACGAAGAGTATTCAACCCCAAGAAGAACCAAACCATATAGGAAGAAGTCGAAATGCTTCAGAAGGAAACTTTTATTAATGAGGTGAAATATCCAGATTGGTTAGCCAATGTAGTTATGGTAAAAAATAAGAACAACAAGTGGAGAACGTGTGTAGATTTTACAAATCTAAATAAAGCATGACCAACGGATCACTTTCCTTTGCCTCAAATAGATCAGCTCATGGATGCAACATCAGGACATGATCTACTCAGTTTTATGGATGCTTATTCTGGTTATAACCAGATAAAAATAAAGCCCAAAGACAGGGAAAGCACTTGTTTCATCACTCCTTGAGGAATATACTATTATAATGTTATGCCTTTTAGTTTGAAAAATGTAGGTGGTACATATCAAAGGCTGGTCAATAAGGTGTTAGAGGAGAAAATAGGCAAGAATATGGAAGTCTACGTAGATGATATGTTTACAAAGAGCAAAAAGGCGTCTGATCGCATTGCCAACCTCAACCAGACTTTTGATCAACTTGAGAAGAACCAGATGAGGCTGAACCCGACCAAGTGCATTTTTATTGTAGGAATGTTCCTCGGGTACATAGTAAATCAAAGGGGAATTGAAGTAAATCTAGATAAGATCAAGGCATTAATTGAAATGCAATCCCCAATCTATAAGAAGAATGTGCAAAGGCTGACTGGACGAGTAGTGGCACTGAAAAAATTCATGTCTCGAGCTACAGATAGGTGTCTGCCATTCTTCAAGGTACTCAGAAAGATTTTGAATTCAACGAAGAAAATAAAAAATCTTTTTTGGAGTTGAAAAAGTATTTGGGGTCACCTTTATTGCTCTCCCGACCAATCACAGGTGAGAAATTGTACCTGTACTTAGATGTTTCTGAATCATCCGTGAGTTCTGCATTGATTCGAAAAGAGAATGGAGTTTAAAAACTCAATTACAATACCAGTAAGGCTCTCCGAGGAGCATAAATCAGGTACCCTCATTTGGAAAAATTGGCGTTAGCACTTATTGAAGCATCCAGACGCATGAAACCTTATTTCCAAGACCATACAATCGTAGTTTACACTGATATGCCTCTAAGGAGGGCTTTGCATAAATCGAAGAAATCTGGTAGATTAATGTACTGGGCTGTGGAATTGGGGAAATATGATATGATATATGAACCCAGGTCTTCTTTGAAAGGCCAAGCAGTGGCAGATTTCATAGTTGAGTTCACTTATTCTGAGGTTCCCGAGCAACAAAGTAAAGAGGTTGAACAAGAATCAAAAGGAAGTGATGTTAACAAGAAAGCTCCTAGGGAACCTTCGTCGAAAGAAGTAGTTGTCGACCTACCAGATTCCTCTTCCCGAACACAAGAGATTACCAGAAAGTATGAAGAAGCAAGAGGAAAAATATTCCATTATGGGAATTTAACAGACCAAGTGTTTGACAACAACGCCCTAATATGGAATTTATATGTTAATGGGTCATCTTGTTCAATCGGTAATGGAGCAGGTATAATACTTAACACTCATGATGGTATTAATATTGAGTATTCCCTGCGTTTTCAATTCCAGGGCTCAAATAATAAAGCAGAGTTTGAAGCCCTTATTATGGGCTTAAGTTTAGCCCAATTATTGAGCACACAGTGATTCTCAGCTAAAGGTGAACCAAATACTGGGTTTATACGGAGCTAAAGGAGAATTAACAGTCAGGTATTTAGCAAAGGCGATGAAAGTAATTGCAAAACTACTAGCTGTTCGTATGACTAGAATCCTAAGGTTAGAGAATGCCCGAGTTGATGCTCTTGCTCAGCTAGCCTCAACTACCAAGATTGAACTCCAACGAACTATCCCTATTGAGCTTTTGGCCAATAGGAGCATAGATGAAGATTTGATGTTAAATTTTATTTCCATAGACATGGGGCCATCATGGATGGATCCTATTAGAGCATACATTCAAGAAGGAACTCTACTAGCAGATATGGTGGAAGCCAAGAAGCTAAAGCATAAAGTATCTCAGTATGTGTTAAACGAAGGTGTTTTGTATAGGAGAGGACTAACACTCAATTTACAACGTTGTGTGCATCCATCAGAGGTACAAGACCTAATTCAGGAGGTGCATGAAGGGTCATATGGAGCTCACATAGCAGGTAGAACACTTCTGCAGAGAATAAGTGCGCAAGGATATTACTGACCAACAATGCGAGCAGATTGTTTAACTTTTGCCAAGAAGTGTGATAAATGCCAAAGATTCTCCAACATTAAAAAAACTCCACAGACTTCTCTCACTCCAATAAATTCACCATGGACATTTTCCATGTAGGGCATAGACTTGGTTGGACCACTGTCGACCACCTAAGGAAGATTTAAGTACTTGGTTGTCGCAGTGAATTACTTTACAAAATGGGTTGAGGCAGAACCCTTCACAGACATACCTTATAAAAATGTGTATCAGCTCATATAGAAAAGCATCATCTGTAGGTATGAGTTGCCATATGATTTCATTACCGACCATGGAACATAATTTGACAATGATGAGTTCGTAACTTACTGTGTTTAGTCTAATATTCAAAAATTGCATTCGGCTCCAGGACATCCTCAGAGTAATGGCCAAATTGAAGTGACGAACAGAACTTTGTTCAATGGGTTAAAGAAAAGGCTTGATAATGTGAAGGGAAACTAGATAAAGGAGCTACACTCTGCTTTGTGGGCATACAGAACAACCTCGAGAACAGGAACTGGAGAATCACCATATATGTTAGCATTTGGGACTGACGCTGTCATACCTGCTAAGTTGGGTTTACCATCCCATAGAGTTTTAAATTTTAACTCTCATGTAAGTGACTTAATGAAAAGATTGGATCTAGATATGCTAGAAGAAGTAAGAGAAGACGATGCCCTGAGAAATGCAGCCTACCAACAGAGAATAACCCGTTTTTATAACGAAAGGATGAAACCAACCAACTTGAAGGAAGGAGATTACGTGCTGAAGAAAGTGATGCACAAAAATAAGAAGCTTGAGGCCAATTAACATGGGCCATACCGTATTTCAGTAGTCATCCGACTTGAAACTTATCGAATTGAAACCTTGAAAGGTGAAGAATTCAAAAACCCATGGCATGCCGAGTATCTTAGAAAATATTACCAAAGATGTTATCAGTTGTAATCAGTTTAAAATAAAATTTCAGTATCAATGAAATAATCAGTTCTTTTAATTTTTATTGTTGAATTTTTTTGGAAGTATTAGTGCTATGCACTACTATAATAGTTAAATTGACGAAAGTTAGAATTTATTTCCATAAAAACTTCAAATTGTTGCTCGGTTAAGAAAATCTTTCCCTGAAAGATGCCCGGCAGAACACAAGAAGACAAGAGAGTTGCTCGGCACAAGCAATAAATTGCACGAAAAAGCCACAAACTTGATCGTTGATACGTAAAGTCCAAGTCAACAGGATGCTAAGCCCTTAAGAAACTTGGTCCACAAACATAAGGATAAAATAATATCTTTATCCTACTGGGAAAAATTGCAGGAAGAACGTTGCAAAGATTCCTTAAGGGTCCGTTTGATAGAACACGCTAGAATTTCTTTCCAAGTAATTGAAAAGCTAGAATTCAATTCTTAACCCCCCCTAAAGAATTGAACTCCATGGCAAATCTGATTTTTGTGCATAAGGTGTTAGTACCTTAGTGTAACTTAGAATTATTTTCCATGGAAAATAAATGCTATCAAATGTGCATAAAAGGTGGAAAATGGGAAAGATTCTTTATTTGCCATGGCAAATATTGCTATCAAACGGACCCTAAGAGGAATGTAAGCACATATTCCACATACGCCTAATCACATCACTAGTATTTAATGCAAAAAATCTAACACTTGGGTGCATTAGTAAAACCTTTGGAGGCAAATGGGTAACTAGCTCCAAATTTAGATTTTAAATCTAAGTACTCTAGTAGAACTTATGTATTCATCTAACTAGCTCTAAATTTAGATTTTAATCTAAGTATGGTAGTAGAACATCTGCATTCATTGGTAATTAATACTCAATTCAGATTTTAATCTAAGTGTATCAATAAAACTAATGACAAAGAAAAAATTAATCTTACACATTCAACACAAGATAAGTTGATCAAAAATAATTTCATTAAATCAAAATTAATTACATAACTATGCTAACAAAACAAAGTACAAAGTTTCATTATGTAGGATGTTTCCCTTTAGCTTTGGAAACGGGATATGTGGCCATCCCCGATCTTGATCCTTGCGGGCGGGCGCATGGAGGAAAGGATCCTTCGGGTCCCGCGCGTCCCTCTCGGGAGCGCTTCGGTCGGCGTCGTTTGTGGTGTGAAAAATGTAGAGAGATTCAGAGTCGCCAGTCTATTTTACTCAAAACAGACAATAGAAAAAGGGGAAGACACCCCGAAGAGTGGCATCCAAAGACACACTGGTGCATACGAAACCAAGATGATTCGAGAAGGGTTCGGAGGCTTAGTTACGAAATGGGAAGGTGTTAGGCACCCATTCCGCCCTTTCGGTCTCTCATGAATATTTGCTATTTTCCTTTATGTTTCCCCCCGTGATATGTGTGTATGTGTATATATATAGAATGGATGTAGGAATCCTCGACTTGTATCATGAAAAAGATAAAGCGAGTCGTCCATAGGAACATATAAGAGTAATATTAGAAAAATGAGATTTACGCGATTACCCCTACGTTGATCGTTATAAGGGAACAATAACGCGTATGGGGTAATGCATCACTAAGAACAAGTATATGTATAATATAAGAAAAATGGATTTAGAGAAGATAGAAAATGAGAGAAAAAATGAGAAAAAAGGACTCGAGTCCCGGGTTTTACCCCGAGATGCCTACGTAGCCTATAAAGGCATCAAAGTCCACATAGTTTGCATGTAAAACGAGGGGTGGGGTTTATACCATAAATCCAAAATGGGGAATCTCTTATTTGTGAGTGTGTGCGTGTGTGCGTAGAAAAAAGTGTTTTAGTTGTGAGAAAAGTGTGAGGAAAATATGAGAATACCTTATTTGAATTTATGAGCAAAACCCTCTTTTTCTTGTTTTTTGGGTTTTATGAAAATAAAAGATGTGCAATAATACTAAGTAAAAAGTATATTAGGATGTGTGAAATGAGATAATAAAAGTGATAAGTAAGAAAACAAGTTATTGAGAATTCAAGAGAATTTAAAGAGAGAGTTTGAGAAAGCTCGACCTTCTTGAAGATCTTGAGCTTGATCTTGAATGTTGGGGAGCAGCCCTTGCACTTTGGATGATAATGGAGAGTGGCTAATTCACCAAGTTTTATGAAAGGTATGACGAAAAGTGGAAGTAAAAAGGGGATTTGGAAGTTGAAATCACGTTTCCTTCGAGAGAGGTTTCTGGGATTCGTTGAGAGGTATTTTTATCAGATCTGGGCTCCCCTTGCAAATGAGGTGAAGGCCTCCTTTTATAGTCCTAGGTGAGTGCCAATCGGCATAGAGCCCTTCCTGCCTATCGGCAGGCAGGTGCCGATAAGCAGATTCTGGAACCTGCCGTTTGGTAGTGTGTTTCAGGCTTTTTCGAAAAATCGGTCGCTGAGGGAAAACCATTGGTCAGAATCATGCACGGGGCATACCATTAGAAAGGTAATTCAGAGGCCTTCAAAAGTGCTTTGGACCTTTCCCAGGTTCGGGAGTTGACTTTCGATCAAATATGGCTCAGAAGCGTTTGTCGGTCCATTGGACGGGGAATCATTCGGACGCAAACGGATCGTTCGTCCGCATGGTAAATCCGAATCGCGCACGGGGCATACCGTTGGAAAGGTTAGGAGATGTACTTAGATATTCCAAAGAGTTTAACCCGATTTGGAGAGTTGACTTTGGCCAATCGGGCCCGAGAAGCGCTCGGTGGCCTCCCGGAGTCAAACGGATCATTCGTCCGCATGGAAAGTCGAAATCACGCACGGGGCAGACCATTGGAAAGGGTATTCAAGGCCCTTTGAAGATTAATTCAGCCTCGGTCAAGCCGAAGAGTTGACATAGGTCAAACAGAGCCCGGGAGCGCCCGGTGGCCTCTAGGTCAGGTTTCAGACACAAACGGACCGTTCGTCCTCATGGTAAGTCGAAATCGTGTACGGGGCAGACCGTTGGAAAGGGTATTCAGTGCCCTTCAAATATTCATTTAGTCTTAATCGAGATGAAGAGTTTTACTTTTGGGTAAAACTGAGCCGGGGAGTGCCCGATGGATTTCAGGTCAGTACTCGGGACATGACCTGGGTTTACAGTTATGAAGGGAGGTACTAGGGACCTAAGGAGAGTCAGGGGTAATAGAATGGGGTGTCTACAGAGACCCTCGACGGGTGAGTTTGTAACAAATGATGACCGTCGAATAGACACCACATGATGCTTTTGAGGGAGTGACCGATTCAGAGGATTGAGGTCGATTCTGAGGACCTAAGGAGTGTGCTGGGGATGATCAACTCTACGGATCAAAGCCGAATCTGCGGGCTTAGGGTAAAGGTATAGCGAGGTCAATTCTGACCTAAAGAGTGGTGACGATCGAGGACCGAGGTCAATTCTGACCTAACTTGGGTGACGATCCAAGATCGGGGCCAATTCTGACCCAAGAGTGGTGACGATCAAGAACCAAGGTCAATTCTGACCTAACTTAGGTGACGATCCAAGACCCAGGCCAATTCTGACTCAAGAGTGGTGACGACCGAGGACCGAGGTTAATTCTGACCTAACTTAAGTAACGATCCAAGACCGGGGCCAATTTTGACCCAAGAGTGGTGACGATCGAGGATCGAGGTTAATTCTGACCTAACTTAGGTGACGATCCAAGACCGGGGCCAATTCTGACCCAAGAGTGGTGACGAACAAGGACCAAGGTCAATTCTGACCTAACTTAGGTGACGATCTAAGACCGGGGCCAATTCTAACCCAAGAGTGGTGACGACCGAGGACCGAGGTCAATTCTGACCTACCTTAGGTGACGATCCAAGACCGGGGCCAATTCTGACCCAAGAGTGGTGACGACCGAGGACCGAGGTCAATTCTGACCTAACTTAGGTGACGATCCAAGACCCGGGCCAATTCTGACCCAAGAGTGGTGACGATCGAGGACCGAGGTCAATTCTGACCTAACTTAGGTGACGATCCAAGATCGGGGCCAATTCTGACCCAAGAGTGGTGACGACCGAGGACCGAGGTCAATTCTGACCTAACTTAGGTGACGATCCAAGACCGGGGCCAATTCTTACCCAAGAGTGGTGACGACAGAGGATCGAGGTCAATTTTGACCTAACTTAGGTGACGATCCAAGACCGGGGCTAATTCTGACCCAAGAGTGGTGACTACCGAGGATCGAGATCAATTCTGACCTAACTTAGGTGACGATCCAAGACCGGGGCCAATTTTGACCCAAGAGTGGTGACGACCGAGGACCGAGGTCAATTCTAACCTAACTTAGGTAACTATCCAAGACCGGGGCCAATTCTGATCCAAGAGTGGTTGAGGATTAGATTTCGATTTTGCTGGGGAAAGAGCTTTGTGATTCTGATCTGAGCTGGAGAGCTGATAGCTGGGGAAGCTTTTTAGGAGACCTCGCAGGGGGGGAACAACTGTAATACCCTGTAATTTTAATGACTTTTAAAATGGGTTATATTTTAAATTAATGGATTAATTGGATTTTATTATTAATTAATTCATTTGGGTTTTATCCGAATTGTGGATATTAAAATGGATGATTCTGAATATTACTTAAAGATATTTAGTTAATATATGAATGTGATGTCATTGATATGACGGTATGATATAAATTCGGTAATTTGAATTTTTAGTCAGACGCGGTATGGGACGTGTCGGGACTAATTTATTAAATTAAAAAGGAAATTTATTTTCTATCGACCTTATAGTCATTTCGACTGCGTCGTTGCGTCCGGAAGGTTCGAAATAGTCAGAAAAGTCTATTTGGATGTTAATTTTGAGTCTCGGGTCATTTGGAAATGAAAAGACAATCCAAAAGGGCATTTTGGTTATTTTTACAAGGGGGATGAATAGTGATTTCGGGTTTTGTCTTATTATAAGTATTTGGAGATTAGTGTATGTAGGTTCATTTCATCTCTTCTACACAAAATTGAAAAGTCATCTTCTTAGAGAGAGTGGAAGGTTGCTTGGAAAGAAAAAGAAGTTTGCTTGGAAAGGAGGAGAACCAAAGGTCAAAGGTCACCACCACCATCACCACCTGTGTTATTCAACTCCAAAGGATCAGATCTTCATTAGAGGCAAGTGTTTGATATTTTCAATTTAAGTTCGTATATTGTCCATGTTAGGATAGTTATGAAAAGAGATGATTTTCATGCTTGGAAGATGAAAGGATATAGTTGTTAATGGATTTTTGGAATCTAAAAATATATAGGAATTAAACTCATGTTGTAGGTAGTTAGTAATCCAATAAATATTCATCAATCTGTGGAAGAAATTCTGAAAATAATTTAGTGTTCTTGAAGATAATATGTTGATAATTTTCTGGAAAAAGAGGCAAAAACGAGTGGAATGAGAAGAGCCAATTTGGAATGTTTAGATCTTCTTTTTGAGTGCATTTGGATGAGATTTAAGAAAAACTCAAAACACATACCTGACTCAATTTTTCGTGTAGAATCCAAATCTGAAGTCGGATTGATGATTTGAATAATTTTTGGATCTGATTTTTCTGAGTATTTAAAATATGAGAATTCATGATGTCGTTTCTTTTTAATGTTGGTTCTTATCCCAAAACTTTTGTAGATCTTCGGTGATTATTAATTGGATATTATGGGACTTAGAGAAGATCAGTAAGCCCTAGTTAAGATTTGAATTAATTTGATTGGGATTTAATTGATTAGAATTATGATAATTAAAGTTAAAGAGATTTCGGTTGCTAGATTCATGTGTTGGATTCTAATTTGTATGCTTGAGGATTAAGGATAGGTCCAGTAGGGCAGATTTAATATAAGGTGAGGGTAGCCTTAGGGTTATAATTTGAACATCAAGGACTGAGTTTAAGCTCATTATTGATTTCGCAAAGGCTGAGTGTAGTACAAGAGCGTAGTGGTATGGCTCCTGGATAGAGATGGGAGTTTTAAACACATTTGGTTGAAAGAGGGTATGAGGTTATCCCGATCGCATAGTTGAAGTTGTCGGACCTCCACGTTCGACAAAGTTAAGTAGTAGTGTATTGGAGGGGTTCCTTGTTTGGAGTTCGCTTTGCGAGACGCTCCGCGCATGAACCTTAACGACGTCGGGAGTGGAGAGATGTTATAGGATGCGAGGATAATTAAATTATGAAGTAAAGATATGACATTTTAATACGTGGGATTTAAAGAGATATAATGCTACGTAAGGGAATAATCTAAGGTTAATGTGAGTACCTTGTTGTTAGTATATTATAGGTATGATAATGCCTATTTGATTGATTGATGATTTATGTGTATGACATACCTAGCTTACTTGCTATCGGTGGGAGGTTTGCGCGTGAGGGCAGTCATATCCTGATGAATCCATGGGATCTTTGATTTGTCGCTCGAGAACATAGGTCTATGAAAGACTTATCGGGGAGTTGATAAGTCCGCTGACTATGGGTACGTAGGTATGTGCGTGACCCATGGGTATGAGAACTATGTTCGCCTCCAATGATTGTGTTGTTGTTTGTGGTTCGAGGAATCGTAACAAACCTTTTGTCTCTTATTCGGACGACCAACGATATTGGGACATGATAGGAGAGTAATGCATTGCACCGCAGCTGTGACTCGGGGTGCCGTATTATATATGAATATATATATAATGGATTAAATGAATGATTGGATTTATTGTGGTTAAATCTATCTACGGTGATAATTGTAGATAACGGTGAATAGAGAAAGATAATTGAATTAAGTTAATGAATGTTTATTGAAAAACTTAATTCATATTAATGAGAAATGATTCATGTTAATGAGAAACGATGAGAAATGTAAATGAACAATAATGTGACGTATGGTATGGGACATACGGGGATTATGATATTGGGATGGAATTATAATATGGAGATTAGAAAAGAGGAACCATTAACTAGGAGGTTAATAGGAAACGTTAAGTGTGCACTCTAGTTGAGAGGTGAGAATAGCAAGTGAGAGTTGGATCTAACATGTACATAATAAATGCTTTATTGCACTTGTTAAATACTTGCTGTTTTAAAAATCATTTACACATTCGGGCTCTGACCCGTTTCCTTGCATATTTTCTTTTCTATTGTATCTTCTATATCAGGTGTCCAGCAACAGGGACGCCAACCTTAGCGGATTATGACATGCTATGGATTTATGGAGTTTTGCTTAGACGCCTATCATCATTTGATTCACAGTATTCTCTTAGTAGGGCATGTCGCCCAAAGGATTCAGTTATCTTCTTCTATCGGGGTCAAATACTATGGTATTTGTGTCATTTTAATACATTTGATATTGTTGGGATTATTGTAATGGATTAATATTATTTGGGAATGTTTATTCCAATTGCATTCAAATTCGTTTGTGTTATTTAATTGGTTATCAGTGTTGTAGAATAAAATGTGTTGTGTTATTCTTAAACTGGAAATGGATTTTGTTAAATTAAAATTTGAAAAGTTTTTAACACCAGCTTAATTGAGTATTGGGTGAGTTGTATATGTTTTCGACAATGATGCTAAGAATGAGCCAACTGTATATTCTGTTTTAATTTGGTATGGGACTGGCCACCCTGTATATTCTGTTTCAGGTATCAGAGCACCTGTAATTTTAATGACTTTTAAAATGGGTTATATTTTAAATTAATGGATTAATTGGGTTTTATTATTAATTAATTCATTTAGGTTTTATCCGAATTGTGGATATTAAAATGGATGATTCTGAATATTACTTAAAGATATTTAGGTAATATATGAATGCGATGTCATTGATATGACGGTATGATATAAATTCGGTAATTTGAATTTTTAGTCAGACGCGGTATGGGACGTGTCGGGACTAATTTATTAAATTAAAAAGGAAATTTATTTTCTATCGACCTTATAGTCATTTCGACTGTGTCGTTGCGTCCGGAAGGTTCGAAATAGTCAGAAAAGTCTATTTGGATGTTAATTTTGAGTCTCGGGTCATTTGGAAATGAAAAGACAACCCAAAAGGGCATTTTGGTTATTTTTACAAGGGGGATGAATAGTGATTTAGGGTTTTGTCTTATTATAAGTATTTGGAGATTAGTGTATGTAGGTTCATTTCATCTCTTCTACACAAAATTGAAAAGTCATCTTCTTAGAGAGAGTGGAAGGTTTCTTGGAAAGAAAAAGAAGTTTACTTGGAAAGGAGGAGAACCAAAGGTCAAGGGTCACCACCACCATCACCACCTGTGTTATTCAACTCCAAAGGATCAGATCTTCATTAGAGGCAAGTGTTTGATATTTGCAATTTAAGTTCGTATATTGTCCATGTTAGGATAGTTATGAAAAGAGATGATTTTCATGCTTGGAAGATTGAAGGATATAGTTGTTAATGGATTTTTGGAATCTAAAAATATATAGGAGTTAAACTCATGTTGTAGGTAGTTAGTAATCCAATAAATATTCATCAATCTGTGGACGAAATTCTAAAAATAATTTAGTGTTCTTGAAGATAATATGTTGATAATTTTCTGGAAAAAGAGGCAAAAACGAGTGGAATGAGAAGAGCCAATTTGGAATGTTTAGATCTTCTTTTTGAGTGCATTTGGATGAGATTTAAGAAAAACTCAAAACACATACCTGACTCAATTTTTCGTGTAGAATCCAAATCTGAAGTCGGATTGATGATTTGAATAATTTTTGGATCTGATTTTTCTGAGTATTTAAAATATGAGAATTCACGATGTCGTTTCTTTTTAATGTTGGTTCTTATCCCAAAACTTTTGTAGATCTTCAGTGATTATTAATTGGATATTATGGGACTTAGAGAAGATCAGTAAGCCCTAGATTAAGATTTGAATTAATTTGATTGGGATTTAATTGATTAGAATTATGATAATTAAAGTTAAAGAGATTTCGGTTGCTAGATTCATGCGTTGGATTCTAATTTGTATGCTTGAGGATTAAGGATAGGTCCAGTAGGGCAGATTTAATATAAGGTGAGGGTATCCTTAGGGTTACAATTTGAACATCAAGGACTGAGTTTAAGCTCATTATTGATTTCACAAAGGCTGAGTGTAGTACAAGAGCGTAGTGGTATGGCTCCTGGATAGAGATGGGAGTTTTAAACACATTTGGTTGAAAGAGGGTATGAGGTTATCCCGATCGCATAGTTGAAGTTGTCGGACCTCCACGTTCGACAAAGTTAAGTAGTAGTGTATTGGAGGGGTTCCTTGTTTGGATTTCGCTTGCGAGACACCCCACGCATGAAACTAATAACCGTTGGGAGTCGAAATAAGTTAGGTCTTTGGGATGTGAGTTTATAACCTTTGCGGAATTTTTTTTATTGAAAGTGGTACGATAGGGTGTATGGGCGCCCTGGATGGTTGAATGGTAGTAGTTTTCATAATTGTGAAAAGGTAAGTAGTTGAGACTTCAGGATTTATTTGTTCAATACGTGAGGATCATTTTTCCCTAAGATTATCACGAGGACGGTATAGGGAAGATTGGGTAAAGTTTAAATTTGATTCAGTTGAAACTATACGGTGAGGCTTGGCGTATAACATCAATATGGATTTTCGTTAATGTACTGTATGGGCGGTACTACTTAGATTTCTTGCGATGTGAGATTTATAATCGGAGTTGACCTTATCAGTATGGTTCATTTTTCTGAATTTCGGGACGAAATTCTGTTATAAAGGGGGAAGTATGTAATAACCTGTAATTTTAATGACTTTTAAAATGGATTATATTTTAAATTAATGGATTAATTGGATTTTATTATTAATTAATTCATTTGGGTTTTATCCGAAATGTGGATATTAAAATGGATGATTCTGAATATTACTTAAAGATATTTAGGTAATATATGAATGTGATGTCATTGATATGACGGTATGATATAAATTCGGTAATTTGAATTTTTAGTCAGACGCGGTATGGGACGTGTCGGGACTAATTTATTAAATTAAAAAGGAAATTTAATTTCTATCGACCTTATAGTCATTTCGACTGCGTCGTTGCGTCCGGAAGGTTCGAAATAGTCAGAAAAGTCTATTTGGATGTTAATTTTGAGTCTCGGGTCATTTGGAAATGAAAAGACAACCCAAAAGGGCATTTTGGTTATTTTTACAAGGGGGATGAATAGTGATTTCGGGTTTTGTCTTATTATAAGTATTTGGAGATTAGTGTATGTAGGTTCATTTCATCTCTTCTACACAAAATTGAAAAGTCATCTTCTTAGAGAGAGTGGAAGGTTGCTTGGAAAGAAAAAGAAGTTTGCTTGGAAAGGAGGAGAACCAAAGGTCAAAGGTCACCACCACCATCACCACCTGTGTTATTCAACTCCAAAGGATCAGATCTTCATTAGAGGCAAGTGTTTGATATTTGCAATTTAAGTTCGTATATTGTCCATGTTAGGATAGTTATGAAAAGAGATGATTTTCATGCTTGGAAGATGAAAGGATATAGTTGTTAATGGATTTTTGGAATCTAAAAATATATAGGAATTAAACTCATGTTGTAGGTAGTTAGTAATCCAATAAATATTCATCAATCTGTGGAAGAAATTTTGAAAATAATTTAGTGCTCTTGAAGATAATATGTTTATAATTTTCTGGAAAAAGAGGCAAAAACGAGTGGAATGAGAAGAGCCAATTTGGAATGTTTAGATCTTCTTTTTGAGTGCATTTGGATGAGATTTAAGAAAAACTCAAAACACATACCTGACTCAATTTTTCGTGCAGAATCAAAATCTGAAGTCGGATTGATGATTTGAATAATTTTTGGATCTGATTTTTCTGAGTATTTAAAATATGAGAATTCATGATGTCGTTTCTTTTTAATGTTGGTTCTTATCCCAAAACTTTTGTAGATCTTCGGTGATTATTAATTGGATATTATGGGACTTAGAGAAGATCAGTAAGCCCTAGTTAAGATTTGAATTAATTTGATTGGGATTTAATTGATTAGAATTATGATAATTAAAGTTAAAGAGATTTCGGTTGCTAGATTCATGTGTTGGATTTTAATTTGTATGCTTGAGGATTAAGGATAGGTCCAGTAGGGCAGATTTAATATAAGGTGAGGGTAGCCTTAGGGTTACAATTTGAACATCAAGGACTGAGTTTAAGCTCATTATTGATTTCGCAAAGGCTGAGTGTAGTACAAGAGCGTAGTGGTATGGCTCCTGGATAGAGATGGGAGTTTTAAACACATTTGGTTGAAAGAGGGTATGAGGTTATCCCGATCGCATAGCTGAATTTGTCGGACCTCCACGTTCGACAAAGTTAAGTAGTAGTGTATTGGAGGGGTTCCTTGTTTGGAGTTCGCTTTTCGAGACGCTCCCCGCATGAACCTTAACGACGTCGGGAGTGGAGAGATGTTATAGGATGCGAGGATAATTAAATTATGAAGTAAAGATATGACATTTTAATACGTGGGATTTAAAGAGATATAATGCTACGTAAGGGAATAATCTAAGGTTAATGTGAGTACCTTGTTGTTAGTATATTATAGGTATGATAATGCCTATTTGATTGATTGATGATTTATGTGTATGACATACCTAGCTTACTTGCTATCGGTGGGAGGTTTGCGCGTGAGGGCAGTCATATCCTGATGAATCCATGGGATCTTTGATTTGTCGTTCGAGAACATAGGTCTATGAAAGGCTTATCGGGGAGTTGATAAGTTCGCTGACTATGGGTACGTAGGTATGTGCGTGACCCATGGGTATGAGAACTATGTTCGCCTCCAATGATTGTGTTGTTGTTTGTGGTTCGAGGAATCTTAACGAACCTTTTGTCTCTTATTCGGGGACCAGCGATATTGGGACATGATAGCAGAGTAATGCATTGCACCGCAGCTGTGACTCGGGGTGCCGTATTATATATGAATATATATATAATGGATTAAATGAATGATTGGATTTATTGTGGTTAAATCTATCTACGGTGATAATTGTAGATAACGGTGAATAGAGAAAGATAATTGAATTAAGTTAATGAATGTTTATTGAAAAACTTAATTCATATTAATGAGAAATGATTCATGTTAATGAGAAACGATGAGAAATATAAATGAACAATAATGTGACGTATGGTATGGGACATACGGGGATTATGATATTGGGATGGAATTATAATATGGAGACTAGAAAAGATGAACCATTAACTAGGAGGTTAATAGGAAACGTTAAGTGTGCACTCTAGTATTAGAGGTGAGAATAGCAAGTGAGAGTTGGATCTAACATGTACATAATAAATGCTTTATTGCACTTGTTAAATACTTGCTGTTTTAAAAATCATTTACACATTCGGGCTCTGACCCGTTTCCTTGCATATTTTCTTTTCTATTGTATCTTCTATATCAGGTGTCCAGCAACAGGGACGCCAACCTTAGCGGATTATGACAGGCTATGGATTTATGGAGTTTTGCTTAGACGCCTATCATCATTTGATTCACAGTATTCTCTTAGTAGGGCATGTCACCCAAAGGATTCAGTTATCTTCTTCTATCGGGGTCAAATACTATGGTATTCGTGTCATTTTAATACATTTGATATTGTTGGGATTACTGTAATGGATTAATATTATTTGGGAATGTTTATTCCAATTGCATTCAAATTCTTTTGTGTTATCTAATTGTTTATCAGTGTTGTAGAATAAAATGTGTTGTGTTATTCTTAAACTGGAAATGGATTTTGTTAAATTAAAATTTGAAAAGTTTTTAACACCAGCTTAATTGAGTATTGGGTGAGTTGTATATGTTTTCGATAGTGATGCTAAGAATGAGCCAACTGTATATTCTGTTTTAATTTGGTATGGGACTGGCCACCCGGTATTTAATTAGGCGGGGTGTTACAACAACCTAATTTAGATGCTGTAAGAGAATTCCGCTGGGGAAGTGATCAGGTGATCCTTAGGGATTTTTCGGAGCTTCGCGGGGAGGAGTTTTCACTTCGCTTTTGAGGGTTCCGCTGGGGAAGAGGGGTTCTGCTTAAAGAAATTCAAAATTTTCTTTGTAGAATGGTTCTAAATCCCTCCCGGGATTTTTGGGAATTTTTCGAGGATTTTTTGAGGTTTTTTGGTATTTTCTTGGAATTTTTGTACGAAATTTTAGGAGGGGTGCCGGTCAGCATAGTATGAAGGGTGCCATTCGGCAGTGGCACAGACTTTTGGGCTACCTCAGGAAGGCAAGGGCTCAGTGCCGATCGGCATGGCGCTTGGCCTCCTATATAAAGGGGGCGAATCCCCTCATTTTTTCACAGCTTCTTTTGGTTTCTCTCCCTCTGCGATTCTTCTGCAAATTGTTTTAGCGTTCCGATCTTCAAGAAATGGCTGAATTTGTGAGCACTGCAGCCCACCGGGAGTGGTTGACCGTTGATGATTGGGTGAATGTGGAGTGGAGGGCTAGGTCTCCTCTTGCTTTGGGGAATGAGAATTCCTTTGATGCATTTGAGCCTGTTGCGGATGAGAGGACCTTGCTGCGGGAGCCATCGCGTCATCACTCTTCGAGAGTGATCCCCGGAGGTTATGTAAGTAACCCGACCTTTGGCATTCTTCTCTTTTTGGTGGTTTTTCTTGTTTGACTTTTGATGAGGCTTTTCTTTTTTCCAGTCGGATATCTCTTTGAAGAACATGCGTGCCCGTGGGACAACAGGGCTTAAGGATGTCTGGGAGCATCTCCCACCTGTGGTGCATTGGATGGTATCATCGGCAGGTCTTGGGGGATTGGCATCGGTGCTGGATGAGACACCTCGTTCGACAGCGGTCTTGTGCACCTTGGGGGAGAGGTGGTGGGACACTACCCACACCTTTCATTTTGGATTCGGGGAGATGATGGTGACTCCTATAGACGTGCAGTAGCTGCTAGGGCTGGATTGTGATGGAGAGCAGATAGTGGTGGATCGCTCTTTACGGGTGAGACCGGAGGCAGTGCTTGCGGCACTTGGTGATGTGGGGAGGATAGTCTCCAGGGATTCCATCCGGTTGTCCTTGTTGAAGGATGTTTTGCTGAGTAGGGTGATTGATGTGGAGGACGGGCTACAAGTGAGGCAGATGGCTCGGTTATTCATTTTGCTAGTGTTGGGAGGTTTCATGGTGGCGTCGAGTGGCGACGTCGTTCATTTGTGGTTTCTTCCGTACTTGAGGATGTTTTCGAACATCCTTTTCTATGATTGGGGAAGTCTGACCTTGGCGACCCTTTACTTTTCTCTGGATGCATTTATTCGATGCTGCCGGCAGACATTTACTGGGGCCACGTACCTTCTTGAGGTATTCTTCAGTTTGTGCATTTCTTTTCATGCATTCACATTTTCCTTTCATGCATTTTCATTTTCCTTATGCGTCTCTTTTTTGCTTGTGAATTCAGACGTGGTTCTATGAGGTGATTGGGTGAAATACCCCGCTGGTCGCTTTGAAGGACGACATTGTTGGGGACTTCTGTCGCTTGTATCGATGGCGTAAGGTCAATCGGCAGTCGAAGGGATCTCTCTCCCTGGAGGCGGTGCGTCAAGTCTTGAATGACCTGACCAGTGGTAGGGTAAGACTCTTTCCATTTCAGTCTTTGTTTTTGCACCTTTTGATCTTGTATTGATTGGTGCTTGCTTGGAGATTTTCAGGTGATCTTTTATCCCTGGGGGACAGCCATTTAGGATGCGGGGGTGACCGGGGTGAACGCGCGGAT
The DNA here is from genome assembly GCA_949130495.1 of Sambucus nigra. NCBI lineage: Eukaryota > Viridiplantae > Streptophyta > Magnoliopsida > Dipsacales > Adoxaceae > Sambucus > Sambucus nigra. The sequence goes on from OX422207.1 coordinate 121,352,047, forward strand.
GAGGCGTTTACTGGTGCATGAGTTTGGCCATTCCTGGTATCTCAGGGAGAGGGTAGTTCATCATATTGCCGAGTAGGAGGTGGTGGTGCCACCCGCGTAGCCTCCTACATCTATGAGTCAGGAGGGACTGAAGTTGGAGGATGAGAGGATCGCGGGGATGATTGGTGAGTCCTACTTGCTATACACCGATACGGCCACGCCGTATGACTATATGGATTTTGTGACGAGCTGGTTGATGGTGCCCAGCATATATGATGCACTGCCCTTCCCTCTGGTAGGTTCGAGTCGGGCGGTGGGGTCTTCCCACAGTGGTGGTGGTCCGTCGGCATCTGCGGCGGCGGCGACCTCGGAGGTCCCTTTTGTGCGGTTGCATAACCCTTCGTACAACATCTAGCGGGCTGATGGAGGGATGGTGCCTATGCTGCATCGTCCTCATGCGATGGATCCGGAGGAGTTGGGTTTGACAGATGAGGTCCTTCGACCTGCGGTATACCTTTTTGTTCCTCCCTTTCTTTTTTGTTTTGGTTATTCGTGTTTTGATACTGATTTTGTTTTTCCTTGCAGCAAGTTTAGGTGTCAACCACTTAGCTCAGGGACATTAGAGATTGGATATCTTCGGGGACTGCCCATATTCGGGACGCGGTTTCCGTTCCTTCTTACCTGGTGCTGTCTGCTTCGTCCGAAGAAGACTCGGGCTTGGGTAGTGGTGGTGCGTCGTCTCGTCGTAGGGGGAAAAGAGCCCGTCGAGGGGGTGGAAGCTCTTGAGAGAGAGGGCGAATGAAAAGTGGGTTTGGGCTGAGTACTGTTGTTTTTGGCTTTTCTTTTCTTGTTTCTTACAAAACTGATGTAACACAGAACACAAATATATGCAATGTAATGGGAGTTTTTTGATTATTATCTTTTATTAGTGATGAATGAATGCATGCACATGCGCTTTTTACTTTCCTACTGAGACCGTAAAAAAGGAATATTTTTGGAATTTTCGAAGGAAAGTTTTTATTTAAAAGGGGAATCCTATAAGGATAAAACAGGATTCTTGAAATTCTTCTGAGAATATCAATTTATTTTTATTAAGTTTTCTGATTAGACAAAGGAGGAAAGGAGGAAATTTCCAAAAATTGGGGGTTGTCGATCGGCAAGCACCCTGACCTGCCTATCGACAGTTTAGTCCAGTCCCATCATTTGAAGGCTTTGATTAGTACCCCCTTCAACCCTTGGTACCTTTTGGGGTAGGATTCCCTCCGATTTCTGCAGGGATTATGTCCCTTGTGAGGATTTTTAAGTATAAAAAGGGAGAAGGGTTGAGTCTTCTCACCACACCTTTGTATCCTCATCTGCCTACCCATTATCTTTTAGTCTTGCAAGATGGCTCTCCTTGGTAGCATTGAGTTTGTCAATTACCTCGAAGCCTTGGAAGCTATGTGCTCTTATAATGTCGACTATGATGCCTTCAACATGTGTCGAGTCTCCTTGTGGCGCAATCGGCCTTTTGAGTGAAATATGCTGATAGCGGCGGTACAATTCTGGTACCCCAAAGACCATGTATTCCGCTTTGGGTTGGAAGAAGTTTGTCCTACCTACGAGGAAATTTCTGCCATACTGGGTGTGAATCCCAATGTTGCTGCGACTTTGCCTAAATTTTATCGTTCTCCTAGGGATTTGTTGGCCGGGCTTCTTCATATCTTGCCTTCGGTGGCCAGGTCATTGGTTGCTAGAGGAATGATCTCCCTCCCGGTGGTGCTGCAGTCCATGCATTTGCGGGAAGTAGGTGATGCCGGCTATACTAGAGCCGTGGTTTCAGGGCCTGGTTTCAAAATTGTTGTTGGTGACTGGGGAGGTGAAAGTGGACCCACAACTTGCAGCCATTACTTCATGGATGTCATACCGTCGCAATCCTGTGGCGGTGATATTGGCAGAGACTCTGAATGGCCTGGATGGCTGGAGAGAAGGTCGTTCTGACTTTTTAAGGGGTAGCCCTGTGATGTTGGTCATGTGGTTGTCAGAAAGATTCAGCTTATCGACTCCTCCAGAATATCCTTTGTCAGTTGTACCCAACTTCTTTTCGCATTACTTCATCCGCGTTAGCCTGTATGTTGAGAACTGGGAGAATTGGTTTGTGGAGTACGGGGCTCGTGGGCTGTATTGGTCCGTGCCTTGGTGGGGACAGTTGCAGCATGTTCTGGATCTAGGAGAGTATTCATATGTGCGGCTGGTTGGTCTCAGACAGACCTCTTTTTATTTCCCTTGGCGGCTTCTGCGCCAATTTGGCTGGGCACAGGTCGTGCCCCCTCGGACCTCAAATTTCTTTCCAGTAGAAGATTTGAATGAGCGCCTGCGTCTGTTGCTTGGGTTACTGTGGGAAAATCGGCGTCCCTCGACCCGTCCTTCTCAGTCTGTCGGGAAGGTTTTCCATGTCCCCAAAGATTATATGAGGTGGTTATGGAGGAAAGTAGTCAGCAAGATGTTGGCAGTAGAGACTGGTCAAAGATGGTTTATTTTATCTGACTCCATGGAAGGGGGTGTTGTGGTCTTTTCGAAGATGGCTAAGGCTCATCGATCCATGGAATGTTTGCAGCACTCTATTCAGGCAAGGGAAACTTGGGGTCCTCGGGATGTAGATGATGAGGGTGCAGGCTCTTCGGGTAGATGTGGGTAGGACTTCTGGGGAGTTTATTTATGTAATAGAGAATGTATGTGGGGATTTTATTTGGCTTTTTATGGTGGCGGGGAAGGGAGGTATCCGTTCCTTTTTCTTATATAATCCGTAATGTAATTTCTTATTAATGAAATAAACAAGTTTCTGATCATCCAGCTGTGCCTTTCGATGAGTTTTGTATTTTGAATTATCTATACTGATCGCTAAGGCATACATAATCCTTTTGTTCAAATAATTTTAGAATGAACCGCCATTCTCGGAGGTAAGAAAAGAATAGTATTTTGTGAAAAGTAAAGGGTCGCACTCATGTGAGGAGTATGAGTTGCCTACGTACCTCTGAGGGTTTTGAAAAGTTTTTGTAGAGGATCAGGCCCACGTAGTTCTGGGTAGAGGGAAATGAAGAGTTTTTTTTTTAGAATAGAAGGGGGATGAAAAGAGTCGTAACGCGCCGAGATTTCGGACTAGGGGTAAAATTTCTTGAGACGGTCCAGATTGACTGGACGAGCCATCTCTTCCCCATCTAGGTCAGTGAGCATGGCGGCACTACAGGATAAGATTTTCTTCACAATGTAGGGGCCGCTCCAATTGGGCTTGAATTTCCCTCTGGGGTCCCAGATGGGTTCTATTATCTATTTGAGGGCTAAATCCCCCTCCCGGACACCGCGGTCCTTGTCTCTTGGTGAATGATCGCGCTATTCGGCGATGGTACCCCTGTATGTGATAAAGAGATTTTAATCTTCTTTCATCTAGGAGGGCTAGCTCATCAAGGCGGCTTTGGCACCAGTCTTCTTCACTAACCTTGCTTTCGAGCATGACGCGTAGCGAGGGTATTTCCAGCTCCACAGGGTGGACAGCTTCCATGTCGTAGACCAGGGAGTAAGGGGTAGCCCCAGTAGAGGTTCGGATTGAGGTTCGATAACCCCAAAGGGCGTATGGGATTCGGTCGACCCAATCCCTACAGCTTTCGGTCATCTTGCTGATGATGGCTTTGAGGTTCTTGTTGGGGGCTTCAACTGCACCATTGGTCTGAGGTCGGTAGGGAGAAGATTTGTTTCTCTGAATCCCATACTCGTTGGCAATTTATGTGACTTCTGCTTCGAAGTATAACCCATTATCTGACACTAGCTCATGCGGGACCCCATATCGGGAGATGATATTCTTCTTGATGAATTTGGCCACTTTCTTGGCTTTCAACACTGCGTATGACTCAGCTTCGACCCATTTGGTGAAGTAATCGATGGCGACCAGGATGAACTCATGTCCGTTTGAAGCCTTTGGTGTAACCTTCTCTATGATGTCGATACCCTAGATGGAGAACGTCCAGGGAGAGGTCATGTTGTATAACTCTTGCGGAGGCAAGTGTTAAAGATTGGAGAATTTTTGGCATTTGAGGCATCTCCGGACATAGGCGGTGCAATCTTGGGTCATGGTGGTCCAGTAGTAGCCCTGTCGGATGATCTTCTTGGCGAGCATGTGACCATTAATGTGGGATTCGCACTCCCCACTATGGATTTTCTGTAATGTTTTCTCAATCTCAGCCCCTGCGATGCAGTGTAGATGAGTTCCATCGAAATTCCTCTTGAGTAGAGCTTTATGACAGATGATGTACTAGGCGGCCAGTCTTCGAAGGGTTATTCGGTCCTTCTTGTTGGAACCCTCGGGATACCTACTATGTTTGAGGATGCACCAGATATCATAGTACCAACAATCGGCTGGTTCAAGATCTTCGGTGGAGAGAAGCTCCACATGACAGCAATGGGTCGATTTGTCTTGCTTTTGAACTAGGAAGGGGGTCATTGTTATTCCCTCGGGCATGTCGACCATGGAGGCTAAAGTGGCGAGAGCATCGGCTAGGTTATTCTTTGCTCGGGGTAGGTAATGGAAGGTGATATCTTGGAATTGAGAGACTAACTCCTCTAATTGGGCATGAAAGGGTTGGATCTTTTCGTCCTTGACTTTCCACTTTCTGAGCACTTGATCGATGATGAGGGCAGAATCCCCGTAGACATCAAGGTGTTGAATACCCTTTTCGAGAGCAACTTTGAGGCCCACTGTACATGCCTAGTATTCCATCATGTTGTTGGTGCAAGGGAAATCCAATTTCATGGTGTTGGGAGTGTGGGAGTCATCTGGGGCGACCAAAAGTATCCCAATGCCATATCCCTTTTTGTTGGCAGCGCCATCAAAGAACATTTTCCATCGAAGGCGGTCTTGAGTGGTGCAGAGGATATTTTCATCTGGTAATTCGGAGATCCAGACATCTACCTCTTCTACAGGGTAGTTAGCGAGGTAGTCAGAGATGGCTCTTCCTTTAACAGCTTTCTGTGTGACGTACACGATATCGAACTCGGTTAGGAGCATCAACCATCGGGCCATTCAGCTGGATAAGGCGGGTTTCTCAAGCAGTTATTTGATGGGATCCATTCAGGATACAAGTTTGATGGGGAAGGCGAGCATGTAGTGTCGCAACTTTTGGGTGACCCAGACAAGTGCGACACATGCCTTTTCTAAAGCAGTGTAGTTGACCTCATACCCGACCAATTTGAGACTGGCATAATAGATGGCTCTTTCTTTGCGAGAGTCTTCAAGGTATTGGGCTAGCAAAGCCCCGGCTGCAGTGTCGGTTATGGTTAGGTATAGGAGCAAAGGGAGACCAGACTGTGGTGGCATGAGTACTGGAGGTTGGGTCAGGTATTGTTTGATTCGATCAAAAGCTTCTTGGCAGGCCTCGTTCGAAACCTTGGTTGAATCCTTTCGGAGGAGCTTGAAGATTGGTTCACAGATGGAGGTTAGCTGGCTGATGAACTGGATGATATATTGTAATTTCCCAAAAAAAACCTCGAACTTCTTTCTCTGTTCGGGGTGGTGGCATGTCAAGTATGGCCTTTAGCTTTGCAGGATCTGCTTCTATCCCCTTTTTACTGACCATGAATCCCAAGATTTTTCCCTTTGTAATGCCGAAGGCACACTTCTGTGGATCAAGTCACATCCGATACTGTCGCAGTCGTTCAAAGAACTTTCGGAGAGTGGGAACATGACCTTCTCTAGTTTTGGACTTGATGATCATATCATCCACGTAAACCTCGACCTCTTTGTGAATCATATCGTGCAGGATGGTTGTGGCAGCCCTTTGGTAGGTAGCCCCAGCATTCTTGAGACCGAATGGCATAACGGTGTAGCAAAAGGTTCCCCATGGGGTGATGAATGCATTTTTTTTCTTTGTGGTCTGGGTGCATCTTGTTTTGGTTGTATCCGGCAAACCCGTCGACGAATGACTTGAGAGCATGACTGGTTGTGTTGTCCACGATCATGTCGATGTTGGGTAGCGGATAATCATCCTTCGGAAAAGCTTTGTTTGAATATCGATAGTCCGCACACATTTGAACCTTTCCTCCTGATTTCGGTGCAGGTACAATGTTGGCTAGCCATGTGGGATATTCGATCACTCGAATGAAACCCACGTTTAACTGTTTGACCACCTCTTCTTTGACCTTGAGCGACCATTCGGTGCGGAGTTTTCTCAGTTTTTGTTTAATTGGCTTGTAATCTGGGAGAGTGGGGATCTCGTGCTGTGCTATTTCAGGATCGATGTCGGGCATATCATCATAGGACCATACGAAAAATCTACGAACTCCTTCAGCAATTCTTCGAGTTGTGGACACTCATGCTCATTAAGGGTGGCCCCTATCCTAATCTCGCGCAGTTGGCTACTAGAATCGAGATTAATAATAACGTTCTCTTCTTCATTAACTTGAACGCGGTTATGTTGTTTATTATTAACCTTATTTAGATCAGTTAAGAATTGTTCATTTGCAAAATCATCATCATCAAAAGTTCGATTATAATCTAAACAATTAATGTAAGGCACAACAAGATACTCAAAATCTTCGTTCATTTCATTGATAGGAAAAACATCATTGAGAATCTCATTAAAACAGGTCTCGATTACATTTGAGCAAGGATAGACAACAGAAGAAGAAACAGGGTAAATATTGGGGTTAGGGGAGATTTCAAGAGGTAGAACTGGCGCAGCATGCCAGTTGAGGAGAGGTGTATCAGCATCTTTAATCAGACGGGATGGGTCCATTGATGTAGTGCCTAAATGAACCACGCAGAGTGTCAGCCCTAGTATCTGTAAGTTGAAGGAATCTTCGGAATCACTTTCCTCGGTCTCTTCGATATCTTTGATGAGCAGTTATACGCAGTGTGGGAAAGTTTTGGCCCATGGGTAGCTATCTTGGAAAAAGATCTCTATTCCAGGCTTCATCTTCTTATCTGTGTGGTCGTACCATGGTTCTGGAAAACCACAAAAGGGAAAATACTCACCTTCTTTGATGAATCTTCCATTTAAGGAGTCTCCCGAGATAGTTCGGATACAGTTTAATCCTCTTTTTGGTCGAGACTGGCGGATCATTATGAGCTCTTGTTCTGATGGTTGATACCCCAAGCCACAAGGAGGGAAAGCTTTCTTCAGTTCGATGGGCTCGAGTATCCCTTGCTGCCTTTACCCTAGCCCCATTCCAGGCATGAAGTGCATGTTTTTGAACATCTGAATCACATTTACATTGCCATGAGGGTCATATTCTGGACAAACTCTTTCTTTGAAATTGTCCCCTGCCGGGAGTAGGAATGGCTCGACTCGAAATCCTGATAGGAGACTATCATTTGACCCGTGATGTATCTCGAGAATTGGACTGCGGGTGTTTGTACCCTTGATATTTTCGTCGTCTCCCAAAATGGTGATGACTCGCCCGTCGGTGAAGAACTTGAATTTCTGATGGAGTGAGGAAGACACACCCTTGATATTGTGGAGCCAGGGGCGTCTGAGTAACAGGTTGAAATAAGTTGGGATGTCTATGACTTGGAATTCAATGTCAGGGTTTATAGGTCCAACCCCTATTGCAAGTTTTATGGATCCCATCACCTCACGACAGGTATTATTGTAGGCACGCACAGCGGCGGAGGTTGGAGCGAGGTCTCTTTCTTTCAGGCCTAAACACTAGAAGGTTGTCAATGGGCAAACATTCAAGGCGGATCCGTTATCGATAAGAGAGAGTGGCACGACCTTTCCCATAACTTCGACGGAGATGTTGAGTGAATGATTGTGATTCGGCCCAATTCTGGGGATTTCTTCTTCAGAAAATGATAGCATTAGGGTAGAGGTTAAGGATCCGACCAGATTTACCGCCTCCTCTGGTGTGGTAGAGGGAGGAACTATAAGTCTAGTGAGTAATTTGATTAAAGCATTTCTGTGTAGCTGAGAAGACATGAAAAGCCCCCATAGAGTGATGTTAGCTTGAGTTTTCTTCAGTTGATCAAGGATCTTGCTCTCCTCAATGGTCATCTCTGGCATAGGAAGGTTTTTAATGCCCTTCCCCTTGTCATTTTCTGGTAGTGAGCTTAGAACTTAGTAATGTCTCCCTGATCTGGTCATGTGATTTACTGAAGAAGGAAAAAACCTAAATCCCGTTTCCTCATCAATCTCAGGCTGCTCTGTCACCCTGTCTATTTCTCCGAGGAGTTCTTCAAATGAGATCATCCCACATATGTCGACTACTGGTCCAGCTCTTCCTGAAGCTTGTTCTTCGTTTGAATCTTCGAATCCTTCCCCCCATCTGGTGGCAATAATTCTATCCTTCCCTGTAAAGTCGATGCATTCCACAACTTCAACGGCTTCTTCATACAAGTTCTCCCATTCTGTGGGGATATGTGTGATTGAAGGGACCAAGCACCCTTGTAGCTTTAAAGTGTCAAGTAACCCAGTGATACTGAAAATGCTGTTGGTTTGCTTGAATAATTCTGCCATAGTCTGGACAACATCATCTAAGCTGACTTCATCGATTGGTACCACCCATCTGTCTGAATCTCGGGACCATTTATGTGCTTCCAAAAATAGTGTACTGAATCTCTGGCAATCGATGACCATCTGTGAGGGAAATTTCAACCCAAATTTTAGGAGTTGGTTTAACACCTCTGACAATTCCATACCTCCATTTTCAGAACGGGTACGAACAACGATGCATGCTCTGGTAAGGAGTGACAATGCGTGATCAGCGGAGCTAGTAGGGTGTAGGAGGAAATATGGGTAAATTTGAAGAGGTTTAGGAGGGTATAGAGGTATGATTTGGGTTGATGGATCGAAATTCGGATTTTCTTCCAAGAAGATGGCATTGGTGTGATTTGGGAGTGGGTTGTGAGTAGTGTTTGGCTTAGGATTGGCTGGTGGGGCGATGGTACCCCGGTCAATGAGATCTTGGATTACATTTCGGAGGTGAAAGCACTGTCGGTGGTATGGCCAGTAGTTTGGTGGAAGGCGCAATGAGCGTCGGTCTTGAAGTTTCTTGGGAGTGGATTTGGCAATGGGCGTGGATCCAAGGGTTTGATGAGGTTTAGGCTTAATAGGGCTTGGTAAAATTTAGAGAGGGGGGCATGAAGCTCAGTGTATTCCCTTCGGACGGTAGCAGGGCTGCTTTCTGGTGCCCATGATGTGGTTGGTTGAGAGATGTTGTTGATGGTTGAGACTGTAGCATTCGTAGGCTTGTCATACTTTCTAAGGGTGAACTGTCCGTACACCTTCTTTAGTTCAATTTCCTCTTTAACGAGGCTTTCCTCGATTTCCACTCCAGCCTCTCTGAGAGATCTGAAGTGGGGATAGTATTGTCCTCCCATCGTCGCTCGGACATGGGGAAAGAAGTTCTTCTTCACTATGTTGACCTGTTCTTCCTCGGATGGCCGATTAGTCATGGTAGCTGCTCGCTCCCTCCACCGAGTTATGAAGTTACTGACTGATTCCCCAGGATTCTGTTTGAGCAGCTCTAAATCACGACGGGTGACCTCAAGCTCTTCGTTGTATTTGTACTGTGATATGAATTCTCGGGCTACATCCTCCCAGTTACGAATTCTGGATTCCTCAAGGGATAAAAACCATCGGAGGGCACTATACTTCAAAATTTGCTGAAATAATTGGGCCATCACCTCTTCAGGAGCCCCTAGTAGAGTCATGGAACGATGATAACTGCGAAGATGAATAATTGGGGGACCACTCACCCCGAACTTCTCGATATGTGGCATCTTAAACCTCTCGGGTAACCTCGCTTTAGGATAAGGAGACATGTGGGTGTAGTCCATGTAATTCCCAGAGAGCCTGACTTGGTCAAAGTTCTTGGTGAGCATCTTGAGATCCTCTTCGACTTTATTCAACTCCTCCTCCTTTGGATCAGCGACCGCAGGCAGGTTACCCATAGGCTGGGCAATGTTTGGCATTGGAAGCTGGGCAGGCGGCGGCCCATTGGCAGGAGGGGCACGTGGAGCGCGCTGATATTCTTCCAGGACCCAGATAGGCTCGGGTGGACCCATAGCACGAGGAAACAGGGCCTCGGGCTCTTGAGGAATATGAACTTGGTTTCGTTGCATTTTTCGGACCTCAGCTTGGAGGTTGTCAATCTTAGCCACGAGCTGAACTAGGACTATCGACAGATCCGGTTGTATGACTGGTGCTTGATATGCATTCTCCATGGAAGATGGATGGATTCCGGACTCGAAAGAAGTAGTAGAGGAGCGGATGAAACTCTGGGGTGATTTAACTGAAGACCGAAGACAATAAGGAGCCAGGCCAAGGGCTTGCAATCGACCTGAGAAGGCGTAGGATAAGATTTATTTTTGAGAAAAAGGGAAGAAACTATTTTTGGATTTTTGATAAAAAAGGGAGAAAGTTTTTTGAATTTTTAATAAAGATGGGAGAAATGTTTTTGGATTTTTAATAAAGAAGGGTGAAATGTTTTTGGAGACGGAACTCAGCATGATTATTATGATTATTATGTTTTCACTTGTATTTAATTCTCCTAAATGCAATGCCGGACGGGACCCGAGCCTGGAAAAGTGGGGTTTTTAACATATGAAAGGCTACGATTTGGACTTGTAACCACGCTCGCGGACAGGATCTCGTTTTAAAAAATGCGCAAAAATTGGGTGGCAGATCGACCCAGAATTTTGGCAGAGTTTTGGGTTGAAACCGGCAATCTAAAGTGCGTGTCCTAAGTCTGACACCTATATGCGGATATGCAGTTGGTTGGGTGAATCAGCATGGGTTCCCCCCTTTGGCGTGACTTCCACGATATACGTCTTGATCTTGCGGGCAATCGGTACGTGTGGACAAGCATTTGATATACCCGAGTGTACGTGAATTGCCTCACCATATACCTCGTGGGGACGGTACGTGTGAGAGCGAATTCGATATACTCGGCGTACGTGAACGAATTCCTTACGATATACCTCCCGTCATGACTTCGGTCAAGCGATACGATGCGGGGGAACCGTTCGATATACGTCGAAGGTACTTGGCCAATGGAAGGTGAGAGTCATATCGCTTAGGCTAACTGCGACCTGCCGGACCAGCGCCCAGCACGAAGTGACCCTCCAGTTACTGGGTAAAATTTGGTCAATAGCAATGCTCTTTGGTGATATCGTGTGAATCATGCATGATTCTCTTATTAGTATCTTATGATGAGAATGCCTTTCTTGATTATGCCAAACAGGGAACAAAGTACAAGTACCCCAAAATGTACTCCAAGTATGGATGGGTGATGCGTGCAACATGGGGATATACATGTGTTCCTAGGTGCACGTGGTGAGTAGTGTACATGGAGAATTTTCTACAAGTGTGTGAACATAACTGTAAACATGGGATACATGTGAGAAAGGGGAATAGGCAGATATGGGGGGAAACATAAACAAATATAGCATCCATGTAAATAGAGTCAAGCCCGCAAGAAAAAACACATATCCCCAGCAGAGTCGCCACTGTGTCCATCCCCAATCCTGATCCTTGCGGGCGGGCGCGTGGAGGAAAGGATCCTTTGGGTCCCGCGCGTCCCTCTCTGGAGCGCTTCGGCCGGCATCGTTTGTGGTGTGAAAAATGTAGAGAGATTCAGAGTCGCCAGTCTATTTTACTCAAAACAGACAAAAGAAAAAGGGGAAGCCACCCCGAAGATTGGCATCCAAAGACATACTGGTGCATACGAAACCAAGATGATTCGAGAAGGGTTCGGAGGCTTAGTTACGAAATAGGAAGGTGTTAGGCACCCATTCCTCCCTTTAGGTCTCTCATGAATATTTGTTATTTTTCTTTATGTTTCCCCCCGTGATATGTGTGTATATGTATATATATAGAATGGAGGTAGGAATCCTCGACTTGTATTTTGAAAAAGATAAAGCGAGTCGTCCGTAGGAAGATATAAGAGTAATATTAGAAAAATGAGATTTATGTGATTACCCCCACTTTGATCGTTATAAGGGAACGATAACGCGTATGGGGTAATGCATCACTAAGAACAATTATATGTTTAATATAAGAAAAATGGATTTAGAGAAGATAGAAAATGAGAGAAAAAGTGAGAAAAAAGGACTCGAGTCTCGGGTTTTACCCCGAGAAGCCTACGTAGCCTATAAAGTCATCAAAGTCCACGTAGTTCGCATGTAAAACGAGGGGTGGGGTTTATCCCATAAATCCAAAATGGGGAATCTCTTATTTGTGAGTGTGTGTGCGTAGAAAAAAGTGTTTTAGTTGTGAGAAAAGTGTGAGGAAAATATGAGAATCCCTTATTTGAATTTATGAGCAAAACCCTCTTTTTCTTTTTTCTGGGTTTTATGAAAATAAAATATGTGCAATAATACTAAGTAAAAAGTATATTAGGATGTGTGAAATGAGATAATAAAAGTGCTAAGTAAGAAAACAAGTTATTGAGAATTCAAGAGAATTTAAAGAGAGAGTTTGAGAAAGTTGGACCTTCTTGAAGATCTTGAGCTTGATCTTGAATGTTGGGGAGCATCCCTTGCACTTTGGATGATAATGGAGAGTGGATAATTCACCAAGTTTGATGAAAGGGATGATGAAAAGTGGAAGTAAAAAGGAAATTTGGAAGTTGAAATCACGCTGCCTTCGAGAGAGGTTTCTGGGATTCATTGAGAGGGATTTTTAGCAGATCTAGGATCCCCTTGAAAATCAGGTGAAGGCCTCCTTTTATAGTCCCAGGTGAGTGCCGATCGGCATAGAGACCTTCCTGCCTATCGACAGGCAGGTGCCGATAGGCAGGTTCTGGAACCTGCCGTTTGGTAGTGTGTTTCAAGCTTTTTCAGAAAATTGACCGTCGAGGGAAAATCGTTGGTCAGAATCGTGCACGGGGCATACCATTGGAAAGGTAATTCATAGGCCTTCGAAAGTCCTTTGGACCGCTCCCTGATTCGGGAGTTGACTTTGGGTCAAATATGGCTCGGAAGCGTTTATCGATCCATTGGACGGGGAATCATTCGGACGCAAACGGATTGTTCGTCCGAATGGTAAATCTGAATCGCGTAGGGGGATACCGTTGGAAAGTTTAGGAGATGTAGTTCGACATTCCAAAGAGTTTGACCCAGTTTGGAGAGTTGACTTTGGTCAACCGGGCTCGGGAAGCGCTCAGTGGCCTCCCAGAGTCAAACGGATCATTCGTCCGCATGGAAAGTCGGAATCGCGCACGGGGTGGACCTTTGGAAAGGGTATTCAGGGCCCTTTTAAGATTCATTTAGCCTCGCTCAAGCCGAAGAGTTTACATAGGTCAAATAGAGCCCAGGAGCGCCCGGTGGCGTCTAGGTCTGGTTTCGGACGCAAACGGATTATTCGTCCTCATGGTAAGTCGGAATCGCGCACGGGGGCAGACTGTTGGAAAGGGTATTCAGTGCCCTTTGAAGATTCATTCAGTCTCAGTCTAGATGAAGAGTTTGACTTTTTGGTCAAACTGAGCCGAGGAGTGCCCGATGGCTTTCAGGTCAGTACTCGGGACGTGACCTGGGTTTACAGTTATAAAGGGAGGTACTAGGGACCTAAGGAGAGTCAGGGGGTAATAGAATGGGGTGTCTACAGGATCCATTCCAGTAGGAGGGTCATCTAAAGTGTAAGGAGAATTAATGAAGTTACAATCCTGAAGCATTCTGGCATTGCTGCTACTGGGACGATTAAGCAGGTGAGGAGGTCGGACGATCTCTACTTCATCATGAATCTCATAATCTCCCAAGTACTTTGAATTCAAATATTGAGGAATAGTTTGGATAGAAATCCAATTCACATCTAATTTAAAAGAAGGATCATCAAGGTCAAGCAATCCTGAGTTATACCAGTCGAATAGTTGGTTATTTTGGCCCACCTTCATTACTGTCAAAGCATTCATCCAACCCCATTTATAGCTCTCATTCTTAGCTTGTTGAAGCTTGTCATCAAGATGACCCAGAGCTTCATTGTATCCTTCCATTCAGATTTTCCTTGGTTATTTGTGGAATTAGAAGGTCAATTTGTCAACCTGGTGATGCAGTTTCTTCAACACTCCATCCTTAGCTTGTAACTGAGAAGATTGAGTGGATAGCTGCTCGGACAAGACCTGTAGCTTCTGGGACATCTCAACAATGGATTTATTTTTAGCTTTTAATTATGCAGCTTGATTGGTAAGGGACTGTTAGGTCCTGATTTCTTTTGTAGTACTTCGGTCAGGTTTGACTCTAGCTCGGGAAGATGAAGAAGTAGGTTTTGATTTCTTCAAGGCCTCCAACTCCTCACTCAACCTTGCATTCTTAGCCTCTAAGATTGAATGACCCTCATACTTAGTAGCAACAACAATAGTGGATGACTTCAAGGCAGCAAGTTTATCTCTCAAATTATTGATTTATTTCTCCAAAAGCTTGGCAATGGCTCATGCTTCCTCCACTTCACAATTAAGCAGGAATTATTTCCTTTAAAAATATGAGGCAAATTTATCCAACTTTTGCTCAAGGCCCCAACCTTCACTCAGGACTTGGAACTTCTTTTCATAATCCTCATGCAAATGTGCCCTAGCTTCCTTGTGGTCCTCCTATAGCTCTTCAATCATTTCGTAGTGGGAAACATTATTGGCCACTGCCCGATCAAGAAGACACTTTAGATAAATATAGGTCTCATTGGCTTGCTGGATACCCCTTCCACGAGTAATTTCAGTAGGTTGTCCTCAATCAGAGATAAGTGACAATATTTAAAAATCTCATTACACCTCTGGAGTATCTCGGAGTCAGTGAATGAGAATTTTTTCAATTTATCCATAAACTATTAAGAAGAAGAAAATCACCAATCAACCATGTGCAGAGCATGGAAAAATACAAGATTAGAAATAAAAGCATTTCTCTTTTCATTAATAAAATGGGAAAGTACAGGTACATATTCAAGAAGAAAAAGAAAAATTAAAACTACTAAAAAAGGAAAATAAAAAGCTGCTCGAATCTACACCTTCTTTTTATCTGCCTTAGGATCAGCTGAAGTAGATGTTGGGGCAAAAGGAAGAGGAGGATTAACTTTGGAGGGGGAAGAAGAATCAACATCCTAGTGTTGATCAGCGGACTCCATCACCATAAGGGATTCACTAGAACCCCCATCATCATCAACTTCCTCGTCCATGTTTGGAGAGGCTCCAGGATCATGTCTCAAGAATAGCTCGGAGTCCTATGGAGTACCGACCTCCACCAAGGCAGCTGACCAGCCATCCTTGAAACATTTTTTCTTCACAATCTCAATTTGTGAAGAAGCTGCTCTAATGGCCTTATCCAATACTCTGTTAAAGCTATCCTCCATGGCCTTAGTCTTTTTCTCCTTCTCAACATCCAAATCCTTCGGTAGCTTGGTGGTCTTGACTTTCTCAGCATCTAAGTCTTTTTGTAACTTATTAGCTAGATCCGGAGAAATTTTAGCAACTCCTTCAGTAGTTATCACCTTCTCCACCCATTTGTTTTATTCATTGGCCGGGTCTTATTGGGAGTCAAGCACTGACTTTTTCAGCTCATTAAAAGCCTCTTCAACTTCCCCAAAAGAAGCTCTCAGAGCCTCATCATTCTCCAACATGTTGTTGAAGTCAATGAGGAACTGCACAAAGATAATAAGGAAAGTCAGTATTATGAAGAACAAACATAGAGAGAGAGAAATAAAAAAGGTAAAAGAATATACCATAACAAGGCTTTAAGCAGCCCTGTCAAAACTTTTGGAACGAGGCAGTGTAACTGCAGTACCCCCGTGGTCTGGTAAAGTCACAGACCTTGTTGTCTTTCTAATCCAGGGCCAAGAGCCAATGAAGAGGCATAAGAAGATGTATCGACCAACTCTCGTTAGTCAGGAAGGGCAGAAGAACATTCTACTAACTTAGAAGGAAGCCCTTTCCTTATTCTTTTCAAGGGGCTCTCTTTAATTTTCTTGGCTGGGGGTTTCTTCCCAGTTTCATCTTTATTTTTTACCCCCTCATCAACTTGTTTGGAGGGGGCATTGGCATCCATGCCTCCCAAAATGTTGAGGAATTTCCTTTTTCCCATAACAGCGATAAGAGGTAAGTTTGAATCCAAGGAAGATGGGGACTGGGCAGCAAGATCACAATTGTCATATGTAGCAGCTGAGGAGGAAGAGAGAGGTTCCTTGTCAAGATTAATTATAGGGGAAGGAATGGCTATTATGGGATGAGAAATAAAGGAGGAAATTGTATTCTTGTACTACATCAAATAGGATGCAGACCTAATGTGCTCCTCGCCAATCCTTTGATGACGTCCCCAAATGAATTTTAACTCCTTGAGGTTCACTTCACTCTCCTTTAGGAACCTTCTCTTCTGATCAACTGCAATCAAAATTTATAGAGCAACAATTAGTATTACATTTAAACAAGAACGTACAGGGCAAGATAGTTAAATGATGAATAAACTATCCCATTGCCAAAAGGAGGGCATCTAGGCCCCTGGTACTCAGTATTCCTAGTCAAAGGGGCGTATTGCCAATTTTTTTACAACAACTCCTGCTCAAAATAATCTTTATTGGAGTCTGGAATATTGACTACTAACGCTTTATTTGAAACCCTAGTCTTTAAATAAAAAGTTTTGTCATTAGTCACCCACTTACTCCATTTATGACCCTCCGGGTCTTGGGGGGCTACCATAGTTGGGACAACGTCAAAATATTGACAAAACTCAAGACAAATGGGTTTGGAGGAAAGGTAAACCCACACTCAACTATAAAGATAGAGGGAAACCAGTGACCCTCGACAAGTGAGAAAAAATCAGCTAGCAAAGTAGGGTGTTTCAGATCAACCTAATAGGGAATCTTAAATTCATTTATGAATTCGTCAAGAGAATCAATAGAGTAAATCATGATGAAGAATAGAAGAAAAGAAAAAAGAGAAAGAGTTCTTATAGAGATTAAGGATTCAGCAAGAACTGAAGGACATAAAACGATCGCATAAGAGAGAAAAAGAAAGCTTGAAGACGCAACAACCAAAAACACTCAGAAAATTTGAGGTAAGAAAAGATCGTGGTTTTTCCTGCCCTTATAGTTGCCTCAAAAACTGGAAAAATAATGATTAAAAGGTAGCGTCGATTGAACTGGCAGGGGCTAAAGGTAGAAAATACGAATTTGGCCAAAAATGATTCATTAAAGTGATGGATAATTACAAAAATGCCATGTGCCTTATATGCCCACCGATAAGTCATAATTTTTATAAGTATGGGAAGTCGACAACCGACCAAGCCTAAAATTCTTGCCCGAGCAACTTTAAGAGATAAATGTTCCATACACTTGTAAAAACTTTAAGCAAAAAACATTGGGGGCTTATGTTGATACCAAAAATTATCTTGCTACTTGAACCAATCGGACACTGACACGTGCTATACAATGGGAGGTTAATACTAGTTAGCAAAGATGAAATGACGACCTACTAAGGGATGCCGAACAACACCAAGAAGCCCGACTAACACCAGAAAGGCCGGCCAATAATGACAGTAAAACGCCAACAGTTATATACAAAAATGATTGTACAAATGTAAATGTCTACGGTATAAAGATATTCCGTCCTTTGATATTACAACACTTATACACCCCCAGGGGCTATAAATACATTGTAAACCCTACATCCAAGGGACACGAGACAAGAGGCAATTGAACAAGCCCAAGAAAATACACAACAGTGGACGTACGCTCTTCCATTAAGCCGAACGACTTTAAAAATCTTCTCTCTCTTTTACTTATATTTATCTGTGATAGATTAATTATCCTAGTCTAGTTTTTTGCATCACTAGATGCCAAACTTAATGATCTGGTCCAGGGATGTGTAGTTGCAGCACTTGTGGATGCTTACAGGATTTGGATTAGACGCTTCAGTTCTTCATTCCTAGAGTAGTATTCAGTTTCAGTTATTTCACTTGAGCATATCGTCCCTTCAGTTATTTCATTTACTCAATTGTATCAGACTATGTATTAGTGGATTTAGTTTTATTTCATAGACTCATAGTTGGATTTTGTATTGTGAACCGATGGTTTATTCGGTATTATTTATTTGGTTATTTATCCTGTGATGGGTTCAAATTTTTATTACTGTTTGGATGGTTTGGTTATCGTATTTAATTTTTGAATGTTGTTATTAATGAAAGATCACATTTGACACATGCTTAATTTAACATAGGTAGTTAGTAAATAAAAAAAATCGACAGTGATGCTAAGGATGATCTAGATGAGATTCCTAGTTATTTTAATGATGGACTAATCACCCGTGGTTAAAATAGGTAGGGTGTCACAAATGGTATCAGAGCATCAGGTTCTAATGTCCTTAGGATCTGTACGACTTACTACGATTTAGCTTAGCGTTCTTTAATATAGAGCCCTATTATAGGATTATCGTATTCCTCTACGTAGGCGACTTTTGTTCTCCTGCTACTAAATATAGTCTATGTGATTCATATACGAGTTCGGTTGGTCTTCGTACTTCGAAAAAGATAGGACGACTAGTGAGGGTCGTTAGGAAGACTGTAGGAGGAGAGGCTCAGTAGAAGCCATAGAGTATTTTGGGCATAGTAATAACGTTAGAAGTCACCATGATTATTTTTTAGACAAATGACAATAGTTTAATTACTCAGGAGAAGTAACTTCCACAAGCACTGTCATAGATGATGGTGGTACAAATTTAGACTCACGCATGTAATCGGCAAGGGGGGGAGTCAGAGGAAATATTTTGAAGAGATATCTTTAAGGATTCGAAGAAGAGAGGAAGTATGATGGGCCAATGTAAGTAGATAATCCCAAATGCGATTGTGTAGGGTGGAGTGTAGAAACACCCAGGATTAAATTTCAGGCAAAATTATCTTTGCTCATAAAATCAGCGTTGTAATGATGGGAGTCGTCAACAGAACCATGGGGAGATACATTAATAACGATAAATTTAGGTTCGGTTTAACCGTAAGATCTTCCATCTTCTGCTCAAACAGATATATGAATGGAGTTCCGAAAATTATCACAAGTGGGCCAGATAGAGACCAATCGTGAGAGAGAAGTTGACTTGTTTAGCGAACTTCATACCCGACGAAGGAGATACAGAGAAGAAAAAGGGACTCATGGGTAGAACGCACAATCATTGATGGGAAATCCAGCTAGGATGACTAGTGTTGACGTTGTCAAGGTCGTACATTTTCAAGTTTATATTAACCCTTCCATGAGAAGGGAGTCAAGAGAATTGGAGAATCTAGTCGACGAGCAATACGGGATTAAACGGCGCTAGTAAAACACCACAGGAGGGTATACCCATTAGGAGACCCATTTATATAATTGATATCAATGGAAGTCTTACCAAGTGATGGTGGATTCAGTCAGGACCATCAAGGCCAGCATCGAGTTCCATAGGGACTAGCGGAGCCAAAGGGATGACGAGGCTAGCAATTGGGGCTAAGACTACTAGGTCTGAGGGAAGGACACCTTGACATGGACACTGGGGCTAGAGACATGGGATAGCACAGAACTGTGTCCTAAGGATGAAAGTAGGGTCACCTGTGTTGAACTTGTCCATAACGAGAAAGTATGACCAGTCAGACAGGGAAAGAAGAAGGGAACGATGCCAGTGGGGCATAACAACAGCCAGAGGAGTGAGACTTCTAGCAGGGGAATAAGATTAAGAGATTTAAGTCTGAAGTTTACCAACATGAGAGATCAGGTAGGACTAGCAGGGTCCTTAACAACAGCAGCAGCACTCTTTTCCTCAGGGCCGTCAAGAGTAAGGGAATGGCGAGGAAGGCCGCAGGGCCAGGGCTAGAATCAAGACAATTTCTCTTGCAATCGATAAAATTGTGGAGAGATTGACCACAGGAAGCAGGATTGTCCATGTAAGAGTTGGAATCCCCAAATTTTAAAAATCGCTTTTAAAATTAATTATGAATTCCCTTTAATGCGGAATAGGATGGTTCAACTCAATACAAACTACAAATTCTAATTTCGAATTTTAATATCTTTCAAATTAAAATAAACTAAACTAAAAGTGACATAAAATTAATCAACAAATTAATTTTCACTTAAACAACTTAATTCAATCCAAGTCCTAAAATATGCCTAACAAGATTATTTCATTTTTCTACATAGGCCAAACCAAATTTTATCAAATTAAAACTAATGACTTGAACTAAATTAATTAAATATTACCCAAATTAATTTTACCACCAAATTCATCATGAGTAGTGATTTAAACCATATTTTATCTTTTATTCCTAAGCATGCATCTAAGTGATATAGCAAGATAAAATAAATCACAAACTACTACGCGCCGATGTAGGTGGAAAACCCAAATGGAAAAAATCTCGGACGGCCCTAACCTTAAGTCCACTAAGTACGGATTTATTATTATAAGACAGATGACTTACTTCACACGACTCGATTCCGTCCAAGACTTGACGCGTCTTCTTGTAACCACCTCCGCCTAGTCGACAATTCTAGACTCCACCGGAACCTTGAAATCCTCCAATGAAGCTTTTAGTCAACCGCCAATCCTCACCTAAAGCCTTTCTCCGAGTGGGAACGCCGCAGCAAACAAAGTCTTCTTCTTTGTGGGATGTAGAAGAAAACCCAAACAAACTCTTCAAAGAGTAGAGTAGAACCCGGTGCCAAACACTCCAAGAAATATATATATATATATATATATATATATGTATATATATGAAAAACTTTGAATAAACAAACTAAAACTATGGATGTGAAACACTTGGTTTTGTTCTAAGGATTGAACATTTTTAACAAAAACCAAGGATACCTTTCTTAGAGAATTTTTGCTCTCAAGATCCCTTAGAAAAGTATGGAAAGTCTTAGCAAAAAGTGCTTCCCGCACATATTAAAACTGGTACAAAGTAGTGGGGCAGTGGGGGGGGGGGGGGGGGGGGGGGTTAAAAATGAAAACTGACAAAAACTAACGAAACTAAAATTTCGTTTGAAATCTCGTTTGAACGAGGTCATTCAAAAGACCTTTCTAACGAGATTTGAGGTCATGTTCTAGATAATTTCTATACGAATGCGTGGCCGTCAGTTTCGTATTTTTCTAATTGTTTTTGGATTTGATATGATTTTTCTACGAAAAGGTGTCCGAGAACAAAATCTTTAGAACTATGAATTCAAAAAAACTTAACAAAAAATACTAACACCCAAATTAAATTTCCAAGCTCCTATAAATATATTAATGCATTCATACCTTTAGGATACATTGGATTCCACATGTTGATGACGTGAAACTTAGCACGAAAATTGACAATGATGAAGCTTTTAAATTTTGGGCCGCTACGTCTTCAACTCCTCAAACACGTCATAGGCTTGATAGGGAAAACTTATATCCTATGACTTAAATGGTTTTATCCAAAATTGAGCCAACACTACATAAGACTCAATTGAAAATTTGTGACCTTACAGTCCAAAGCAAGGCAGGGGAAACTACAGGATGAAATCGTGGATATACAACCTTTACAGCAGATCATGGGTCAGTTTCGGTACGAGAGCATTTCGCGGGAACCCGTTGACCAGGCAAGGTAGATGGAAAATGGAAGTAATATTTTCATTTCACCCTTATGAGTATGGGATTAGTTGGGTGACAGGGGTGCATCACAATATAGATATAGAGTAACACTAAAATTTGAGCGTGAGTCGAGTTTAGTTAGTGCGTTGGAAAAATCAGTTGTTACTATGAATGTATATACCGTTAGGTAGTGGGGCTCTTTGGTGTTGCTTATAGAGGAGTGGGAGTGGACACTACAAGGATTTTTATGTTATGATTTTCTACTTTTGAGAGTTAGTAAAGTAGACTTTATTATGATCATGCGTAGCTACTGGATATCGAGGGTTTAAGCGGTAGTAGATCGTGTGCTGAGACTATCGTGCTTGTTATTCTAGGGTGACATATTTTGTTTTATGAGGTATCACCTAAAAGACGGTTGAGCCCGCATATATATATATTATGGTATTGTAGACTTCAGTGAGTATGTTGTCTAGTTATGTGTGATCCCAGTGCATAGGGACATTTTACTGATGTAATTTAGGGTGTATTGTGTTTATTGTCGAGCGAAGAGATATAGCTCGTTACTTATATAGCACTGACAAATTAGTGCTAGTGAGAGCGACGTGTGGTATGTCATCTTAGTGACATGGGAGTGGACGAGTAGTCTTTTTATGTTAAAATACGGGATTGAGGGCCTAACGGATCTCGACAACCGACAATATTGGGTAGTAATGTATCGAGGAGTTCCCTGTTTGGATTTCTCTTTGCGAGACATCCCACGCATGAAACTTAGCGAACGTTGGAAGTTGAGAGAAGTTTGGTAATTAGGATATGGGTTTAGTACCTTAGTTATTGTATGTATATGTGATTATAACTGAGAGTTGATAGTTATATTACAATTTACGAGGAGTAGAACCGGGTAGCATTTGTGCGATTATGCACGGATATAGGGTGTATGGGAGCCCTAGTTAATTGGATATTTAGTATGGTCCGCAATCAGAGTATGGGGACAAGTATGTGTTAAATATAAGAGTAGTTGAAAAGGGGAGTTGGCACCTAGATATATTAGAATTTTCCCTAGTAAGAAGAACGCTATAGTCGTTAGTATATAGACCCATCAAAGTGGGAAGTGTTGGGGAAAATGGTAATGTATTGTGTAGTTGCCAAGGTGAGCTGGTAAATAAAAGGATGAAATAATTTGGGGTAAGGTGACTAAAACAAATTGGTCACTAAATTGAACGGTAGTGTATAGACCATTGGACTGAAGGATACCCTTTGTAGAGGTATAGCGGGAACCGCATAATGATTTCAACTTTAGGAATGAGACGGATGTTGTGAGAGCTTATATTCGAAGCTATTAGTACCAGACTTCTTCAATTTCGAGGATGAAATTTCTTTGTAAAGGGGGAAGTATGTAACACCCCATATGTTTGAGTAATTAGAATTAAATTAACTCGCTGAATTTCAAATTACACGTGTACCGTGATTAGATAGAATTAAATATCTTGGGAGATAATGATTATTGTTGATGGAATAATATACGCGATAATTATCATACCTTGTAGTGAGTGATACGTGTAGACTATTTGAGGACAAGGTGGGAAATTGTTGCAGAGTGATTCGAATGGAAATTTTGAGGTCACGATTGATTCCTAAGGGGTCGAGATAGTTGGAATAGTGTACCCGGGGGTTGTAATTGGGTTTCGGGGCCTTTTTAGTCATAATCGAGCCCACACAAGAGTGTTTAGGTGACTTTGGGCATGGCCCATAAGCCTAATTTCATAAATTGGGATGTAAAACCTAAGACTAGTCATTTGGGATAGCAGCCTATCATATCTTCAACCCTAAGAATCAAAAGAGAAAAGAGGAGAGGCCATTAGAGAGGAAGAAAAGAGAGTTTGGAGGTGTAGCACCTTAATTCATCCACAGTTTTCGTCGAAATCAAAATCGGAGTGAGGAGAGATCAACTTCATCATCAACAAGCGAATTCAGACCTACAAATAATAAGTCAAGTGTTTATCTTACATGTTTTTAAGAGGTTATAATACCCATGTAGTGTAGAGTTTTATAATTATTGATTAAATTGATCTTCTTGGGGTTTTTAAGGATTCAACACTTAATCTTGGGTAGGATTTGTATGTAGATTTAATCCATATGTGATAAGACAACGAAATCAGTATATATGTGATGATTTAAATGGGAAAAATCTAGGTTTATGATTGATTATGGATGAAGAACAGTGAAAACTATGGGTTTTATGGGTTTTTGAAATGATAATTGGTTCTTGGATTAAATTTGTGATGAATTAACGTTAGATTTATATTGGAAATCATTCTTATACTCTTATATAATGATTAGTTATTTTGGTTTGAAATTTGGTGAAGTTTTATGAAGAATTTAGAAAGATATTAGGGTGAGAAATCGTCAAAACGTAAAGGAAGAAGATGAACTGCTGGTGGAGAATCGATTCGGCTCCCTGGATGAATCGATTCGAAGGCGAATCGATTTGGACCAAGGCTGAATCGATTCGGCTGCCCATATTTGCCCAATTTTTCCCTTTTGATGATCGTTCCTCTTGGGATGAATTATGGAGAACTTGGGGATGAATCTTATAATTAATTAAAGACTTAGAAGAAGTCAGTAGGTATATGGTTAAGACTTGATTAGATCTTAATGTGGGTATGATTGGAACTTTAAACTGACGAGAGTAAATCGAGTGAGCTATAATTGGGAAATTGGAATTCGGGCTTCGGGAAGAGTAGACCATCACCTAAGGATATAACCAATAGAGTATGAGTGTAATAACTAGTGAATTAATTTTAAGGGCTAACTATGGGCCCTTTTGATAGAGAATAATACTCAAAAAACGCGATGAAGAGTTATAATCGTAAATTGATAAGTACATCAGTATTTGAGGTGTATATATACTAGTAGGAATGATAATTATAGGTTGAGTGTATACCTATAAGGGTTATATTATAGGTTGAGTGAATATTTATACAGATTATATTATAGCCAAGATTCTAAAAAATGTGAGGCGTGATCGAGGCGTGGAGGCCAAGCCTTAAGCCTTAGAAGCCTAGGCGGGCCTTAGGCGTGAAAAGGCATTTAGACCTTCTTAATATATTTTAATATTTTTTAACCATAACAAGTCTATTAAAATACTAAAATTGTACATATCATAAAAATATGTCGGAATATTTGCAAATTAAAATACTATTTGATTATTTTGAATGAGATAATGGTTCGATTTGTAAAAAAAAAATCTTTAAAAGGCGATATCGTTTCACTAAAGCGTTGTTGTTTTTAGAAAAAAGTACGTCTTAAGGATTTTATAAAAAATAATGCGTAAAAGTCTTAAGGCGGGGCGTTTCTCCCAAGCCTCAAGCCTAGGAGTGGGCGGAGCCTAGGCGGGTTTTTTAGAACAATGATTATAGGTGGAGTGTATACCTATACGGATGATAGTGTATACCTATACGGATGATATTTATATGTTGTGTGTATACCTATATGGATTATATTTATAAGTTGTGTGAATACCTATATGCGACATATGGATAGGTTGTGTGTATGTGATTAGGCATAAATTTTTCATATTTATCCCCTTAATTTCGGTATTTTATGAGCTTATGCGATGTAAATAGACTCGATTTATCTCATATTCATGCTACTAACAATTTTTGGCAATTATTTTGTGTTTTGTTTATTTTTCTCTTGTTTTACACATAATTCGTGCAAGTGGATTGAAAAGAAACGCCGAAATAATGAAAGAAACTAAGAATAGAAAGTTAAAGGGCATTTTCATAATTTTCTAGCCAGAACCCGGAGGAGGAGCTAACTGGAAAGTTGAAGAGATTTAAGTCATAAGAATACTGGAAAAAACGGAACCTCAATTCGAGCTAGAGTGAAAAAGTTATGCATGTTTGAAGTTGAGAAGCCCACTGGAAAACCGAACTAGTTTGGGTCCTAAGGAAATTGGTTAGCGCATTAGTAACGTTCCATATCCGCGACAAAAAATTTCCATGCTTTAAAACCATTACAAATTACCAAAGTGGGATTTTTATTTTGGCCCTATTTTTTAGCCTAGAGAGTTTTACGTTTTGAGGACTCTTCTAAACGGCTTTCCACCTATATATTTAGTCATTAGGGTTCTTTTAAATTAGATTTCATTCATGAAAAAACTCCTAATCAAGGAGAAACATCTAGGAGAAAAATTTATAAGTTTTTCACCTTCAATTCAATAGCTTTTTCGAAATTCTAAAAGCTTTGATTTATTCTTGCATGTTTGTGTTATTCAACCTTAGTAACCTTAAGTTCCAGCACTGTTATTATTGTTTCATATATTTTTAGTTCTTGTTAATGGATTCATTCGTTGGTAACATCATCATGTTTAGTAGCTAGTTCAAGGGTTGGGATCATATTTCCATCATTGATGGGCGTTGAGCTTTGAAAGTTAGGTTTTGGGTAGAAATAAAATTAACTGAAACCTTACGTATTAAATTTGGAATATTAGGCGTTTAACTTTCTTTGTCATGCAACGTTACTATTTATAGAGATATTCCGAAATTAATCCACTTGTAACCATTTTCGATTGAAAGTTTTACCTCGCATTTTTGGGTTAAGTCTCTTCATGCATGATGTATATGATTAATTGTTTATGCTCGGTTAATTATTTTCGAATCAAAAATCCTAAGTGTGTGTCGTTTAGCCCATGGCAGGGATGTCAGTCTAATCCCGTTTTCTTATTCTTTGCTTAAGTTTTAATTAGTTTTAGTTAACTTCCTTATTTCCCCCTTTTTACTTTCTCACCCCATCATCATCTTTTACACTTTTATTTGAGAAGTAATATATCGATTAAGGTCTATCAAACATTCCCTATGGATTCGATACCTAAACTAAGCTCTATACTCCATAAGAATGTAGTTAAAGTTTAGGTTCTTTTTGTATTGCGATCGAAAGCCGATAATAACGATTAGCGTATTACACGGACGCTTGGCTTTTGCCTCGATCAGTATGCCAATTATGTGCATTTTTATTTGTGTGAACATACCTACATTGCCTACCATCTGGAGGTTTTTGCACAGAGGGCGATCCCACCTCGGAGATTCCAGCGAGGTCTGGATTTTTGTCCCAGAACATGGGACTTAGCGCATCCCACTATGTGTGTTTATCAGTGGAATTGGCAGGTCATTTCGTAACGTTGGGTATGTGTGTATCTCAAAGTCTTAGAACCATGTTCACCTCCATTGTGTGTTGATTTATTTTGGATTCGAGGAAACATGTAGAACCATTGGTCCTTGATTAGGTACGAGAGTTACATGGACTTGATAACAGAGTATGCAGACTCGCATCACGATTCTTAGCCCGAGGATGATGGAGTTATGTATATGTATTAGTGTAATATATATATATACACACACACACACATGTGTGTGTGTATATATCCTACTTGTTTGTGAAAGTAGTATGTGCAGATCGCGTATATCTAAAAATGATTTAATTATGAGATAATTTTCTTATTGGGTGATGGTGGTAAAGTTAGATAGCGTATATCTAAAATTGATTTAAGTAGAGTAACTTGAGGAAATTGTTTAATGATAACATATTTGAAATTTTAATTATGGTTAATAATAATAATAACATACGAGACATGTTAATTATTGATGTTACGGTAGCCTACTGTATGGGTAGTACGGGGGGAGTTAAAGAGATGTGTAACTAAGAACTTAAGGAGTGAAGATTGGAATACTGTAGCGTACTGTATGGGCGGTACGGGGTAGATAACCTTGTTAGTGGATAGACAGTTATTGATGAGACCTATATTGGTTGGTAGGTTAGAGACGTTAAGCGTGCACATTAGTTGAGAGGTGAGGAACTCAAGAGAGTGTACGCTGAAATAACATGTGTAATCAATAACTGATTTTAAACTGTGATAAATACTTGTTAAATATTTTCAAATGTTTTGGGCTCTGACCCGTCTTGCAAAATATTTTCCAAACCTTTTAGGTGTCTAGCCACAGGGATGCCAAACTTAATGATCTAGTTCAGGGATGCGTAGCTGCAGCACTTGTGGATGCTTGTAGGATTTTGATTAGACACTTCAGTTGCTTCATTCCTAGAGTAGGATTTAGTTTTAGTTATTTCACTTAGGCATGTCGCCCCTTCAGTTATTTCATTTACTCAGTTGTATCAGACTATGTATTAGTGTATTCAGTTTTATTTCATAGACTCATAGTTGGATTTTTGTATAGTGAACCGATGGTTTATTCGTTATTATTTATTTGGCTATTTATCTTGTCATGGGTTCATATTGTTATCATTGTTTGGATGGTTCGGTTATCGTATATAATTTCCGAATGTTGTTATTAATGAAAGATAAAATTTGACATACACTTAATTTAACATAGGTAGTTAGTAAATTAAAAAAATTGCCAGTGATGCTAAGGATGGTCCAAATGAGATTCCAGGTTATTTTAATGAAGGTTGATCACCCGTGGTTAAAATAGGCGGGGTGTCATAACCTGCTTATTCATAAATAATTCAATATACTTAAGAAGTTGCATAAGAAATTTGTTGAGTTTTAAGGACATAGGAATGAATAGGTATCATATGGAAATATGTAATCAAGGTAACAAATATTTCATTTTCATTACTTGTAGTGTTAGAAGTAAGAAGCTCACACTAGAAAAGTTGCATGCATTCTCCATGGGGTTATACTCTACAACAATTAATGTTGTAGAATCGCGTATTGTCATGAGCCAGAAGTTCAATGATCCTAATACTTTAATATTGTGGCATGACCGTGTAATACCCCGTGATTTTAATAATTTTTAAAATGGGTTATATTTTAAATTAATGGATTAATTGGATTTTATTATAAATTAATTCATTTGGGTTTTATCCGAATTGTGGATATTAAAATGAATAATTCTAAATATTACTTAAAGATATTTAGGTAATATATGAATGTGATGTTATTGATATTGCTGTGTGATATTAATTCAGTAATTTGAATTTTTAGTCGGACGCGGTATGGGACGTGTCCGGACTAATTTGTTAAATTAAAAAGGAAACTTATTTTTATATCGACCTTATAGTCATTTCGACTGCGTCGTTGCGTCCGGAAGGGTTGAAATAGTACCAAAAGTCTATTTGGATGTTGATTTTGGGTCTCGGATCATTTGGAAATGAAAAGACAACCCAAAAGGGCATTTTATTCATTTTTACAAGGGAGATGAATAGTGATTTCAGATTTTGTCCTATTATAAGTATTTGGAGATTAGTTGAACGTGGGTTCATTCATCTCTTCTACACAATATTGAGAGGTCATCTTCTTAGAGAGAGTGAAAGGTTGCTTGGGAAGAGAAAAGCTTACTTGGAAAGGATAAGAACCAAAGACCAAAGGTCACCTCTACCAACCTCCACCGGAAGTTGGCCGGAGAAGGGAGAACCACCTGTGATATACTACACCAAAGGATCAGACCTTCATTAGAGGCAAGTGTTTGATAATGGCAATCTAAGTTTGTATATTGTCCATGTTAGAATAGTTATAAAAAGAGACTATTTTTCATGTTTGGAAGAAATAATGGAGTTGTTAAATGGATTTCTGGAAAATGAAAATTTATAGGAATCAAACTCATGTTGTAGGTAGTTAGTAATCCACGAAATAATCATAAATCTGTTGAAGAAATTATGAAAACCATTGATGTGTTCTTGAAGATAATATGTTGATAATTTTCTGGAAAAAGAGGATATAAACATGCCTTTAATTCAATCTCTTGATGATTCTAGGATGTTTAGATGATTAGAAATCATTTATATATGTTGATATATCATGTAGTAAGGATTATAAGTCATTTGGGTTGTTAATATGAAGGTTTGAATGATCTAAAATGGTTAAACCCGTAGTTGAAGAAATGAAGAAAAACTGGGTTGTTACCTGGGAGATCGATCGATCGACCCCCTGCCTTCGATCGATCGACCTCCCCAGAATTGTTAAAGTTATTTCTTTTTAATGTTGGTTCTTATCCCAAACCTTTTGTAGATCTTTGGTGATTATTAATTGGATATTATGGGACTTAGAGAAGATCAGTAAGCCCTAGTTAAGATTCGAATTAATTTGATTGGGATTTAATTTATTAGAATAATGATAATCAAATTGAAAGGTATTTCGGTTGCTAGATTCATGTGTTGGATTCTAATTTGTATGCATGAGGATTAAGGATAGGTCCAGTAGGGGAAATTTAATATAACACCTGGGTAGCCTTAGGGTTACAATTTGAGCATCAAGGACTGAGTTTAAGGTCATTATTGATTGCGAAAGGACTGAGTTTAGTACAAGCACTTAGTGGTGTGGCTCTTGGATAGAGATGGGAGTTCAGACCACATTTAGTTGAAAGAGGGGATGAGGTTATCCCAGTTGCGTATTTAAAGTTGATGGACCTCCACGACCGACAAAGTTAAGTAGTAGTATATTGGAGGGGTTCCTTGTTTGGATTTCGCTTTGCGAGACGCTCCGCGCATGAACATTAACGACGTAGGGAGTGGAGAGATGTTATAGGATGCGAGGATATTGATTTTGTTGATAAGTCATATAGTGTGAATGAAACACTATATACTAAGAGCCATGTGATGATGGTATTTAATCCTAGTTGATAGAAGTTGTGTTTATAAAAGATTAGAAACAATCGGTTTTAACCCCAATTAAGGGAGAGTTTAAATTCGTAGTAATTCGGGAGATAAGATGAGGTGGACCAGTAAGATATTAGTGATTTCTTACTGAATAAATATATTGAGGAAAAACCTATTTAAACCTTGGGTAATGAGTGAGACTCTGGAATAATTAAATTAAAGAAGTAAAGTCATAATATTTTAATACGTAGAATTTAAAGAGATATAATGCTACGTATGGGAATTATCGTAGGGTAGTGTGAGTACCTTGTTGATATTACATTATAGGTAGATGATAATACCTAATTGATTGATTGATGATTTATGTGTATGACATACCTGACTTACTTTCTATCAGTGGGAGGTTTGCGCGTGAGGGCAGTCATATCCTGATGAATCCATGGGATCTTTGATTTGTCGCTCAAGAACATAGGTCTATGAAAGACTTATCAGGGAGTTGATAAGTCCGCTTACTATGGGAACATAGGTATGTGCATGACCCATAGATATGAGAACTATGTTCGCCTCCAATTTTTGTGTTGTTGTTTGTGGTTTGAGGAATCCTTACCGAACCTTTTATCCCTTATTCGGCGACCAACGATATTGGGACATGATAGCAGAGTAATGCATTGCATCGCAACTATGACTCGGGGTGCTGTATTATATATGTGTATATATATGATGAATTAAATGAATGTATATAGTGATTAAATCAATCTACTGTGTGATAATTGTGGAAAACGGTGAATAGAGAAAGAGAATGGAATTAAGTCAATAAATGTTTATTCTTAAAGATTTGAAAAGCTTAATTCATATTAATGAGAAACGATTCATGTTAATGAAAAAAGTATATGAATAATTATATGACGTATGGTATGGGACATACGGGGTTATGATATGGGACAGAATCATATTATGGGAACTAGTGAAGAGGAGCCATTAACTAGGAGGTTAATAGGAAACGTTAAGTGTGCACTCTAGTTGAGAGGTGAGAATATCAAGTGAGAGTCTGGATGCTAATATGTACATAATAAATGCTTTATTGCACTTGTTAAATACTTGCTGTTTTAAAAATCATTTTCACAATCGAGCTTTGACCCGTTTCCTTGCATATTTTCGTTTCTATTGTACCTTCTATATCAGGTGTCCAGCAACAGGGATGCCAACCTTGGTTGATTTTGACGAGCTATGGAGCTATGGAGTATTGACTAGATGCCTATCTTCTTTTGATTCACAGTATTCTTTTAGTTAGGGCATGTCGCCCAAAGGAACTCAATTATATCTTTTCTATCTGAGTCAAATACTCTTGTAGTCGTGTCACTTTAATACATTTACTATTGTTGGGATTATTATATTGGATAATTAGTTGGGAATGTTTATTCCAATTGCATTTAAATTCTTTTATGTTATCTGTGTTGTAGAATAATATGTGTTGTGTTATTCGTAAACTAAAAATGGGTTTTTGTTGAATTAAAATTTGGAAAGTTTTTAACACCAGCTTAAATGGGTATTTGTGAGTGTAAATGTTTTCGACAGTGATGCTAAGAATGAGCCAACTGTATATTCTGTTTTAATTTGGTATTGGACTGGCCACCTGGTATTTAATTAGGCGGGGTGTTACAGGCCGTTGGGGTCACCCTGGATCAAACATGTTAAATAATCCTCATGGTCCCTCGTTGACTAACAAACATCTTACCTTACTTTCTGATCATTTTTGCACCCTTGTTCTAAAGGTAAATTAATCACTAAGACATATTTTCTCAAAGTAGCTTTTGAGTCACCATATATTTTACAAATAATTCAAGGAAATATTCGTGGCCCATCCACTTTTAATCTACCTTTTATATATTTTATGGCTTTAATTGATGCATCAACTCATTGATCACATGTTTGTTTCTTATCCACTCGAAATTTGGCATTTGAAAAATTACTTGCTCAAATCATAAAACTTAGAACACATTTTAATGATCAACATATTAAATCCATTCGTTTAGATAATGCGGGAGAATTTACTTCTCATGTTTTTTATGATTATTGTTTATCTCAAGAAATTGATATTGAGCACCCAATTTCTTATGTCCACACTCAGAATGGCTTAGTTGAGTCCTTAGTTAAAGGTTCGAAACTTATTGCACGACCTTTATTTATGCAATCCAAACTCCTAGTATATTCTTTAGGACATGATATCCTACATGCTGCTAAATTAATTAAGCTTAGGCCAACCTCTTATCACTTATTTTCACCTTCTTAACTTGTGTCAGGATGTCAGCTAAATATATCACACTTGTGTAAATTTGGTTGTGCAATGAACATGCCCATCCTCCCACCACAGCGTACCAAAATGGGTCCCCAATGTCGTTTGGTAATATATATTTCTTATGATTAACCCCCAATAATTTGTTATATAAGCCATTGACAGGTGATGTGTTTACCGGTATATTTGCGGATTGTCATTTTATTAATACACTCTTCCCATCGTTGGGAGGAGGAAAGAACGTACCAAAAGTACGGTACGTTCCTGAAGAATGACGAGAATTAACATGGAACGCTTCCACTTTGTCTCATCTATACCCCCTACTTCTCAATGTGAGCATGAAGTGTGAAATATATTACATTTTCAGGAAATTGTATATAATTTACCCGATGCATTCAATGATACTGCAAAAGTAATAGTCTTATGTGCCTGCAACAAATGTGCCAGACATAATTGATATACCAAAATTATAAACATTGATTTCAATAGCAAATGAATCTTTCACACGTCAAATGCGTGGTATACCTATAGGTTCCTAAGATTCATCTCCCCGAAAGCGGAGAGTGCCCTCATAACACTACAAAAGGGGTTATGAATATAAGATCTCCTTTCTGAAACAGCTAAAGAGGTTATTATCTTTCAATATACACAATTCCTTGAAGTGACTAAACAAATCCCTGAAGAGGAAAAGGTAAATAATAATAATAATAATAATAATAATAATAATAATAATAATAATAATAATAATAATAATAATAATAATAATAATAATAATAATAATAATAATAATAATAATAATAATAATAATAAGAAGAAGAAGAAGAAGAAGAAGAAGAAGAAGAAGAAGAAGAAGAAGATCTCTATGTTTTATTCATATTCAGGAGAAATGTGAGACCATAAAGAAATTTCCATTGATGACATATTTTCATGTGCAGCAGCCATGCAAATTTCAAAGGGCATTGATAATGATAATGAACTACATACTCTTAATGAATGTCGACAAAGAGTAGATTGGCGAAAATGGAAAATTTTCATCAAGGCGGAATTTGAGTCTCTAAATAAACATGGTGTATTTTTACCTATAGTACAAAACTCAAAAAGTTTTAACCATGTTTGTTACTTGTGACAACCCGCCTAATTAACCCCGGGTGATCAGTCCTAAATTAAGTTAGACCAGGTTTCTCAGTTGGATCATTCTTAGCATCACTGTCGCCTTTTAAATTACTAACCACCTAAGTGAGAAAATTAGACTGGTGCCAAGTTTTATCTTTTCTTAACTTAAATGAAACTCATGCGAAAGTAAAATAACAGAATAATCACAATTATCTAAAACAAAAATTCACAACTTATTAACTGACCGAATAAACTATCGGCCTAAAAACCCAACAAACACAAAATGAAGACAAGTAATCAATCTCAACATGTCTAACAAGAATTTAAATGAAATGTGAGCGACATGCTCAAAATAGCTGATAAGAAGTCTCTATACTAGAAATGAAAGAATGAGGCGTCTATCAAATCTCCCGCAACTCCACATATGCTGCAGCAACGGATCCCTGAAATAGAGTCAAGTCTGGCATCCCTGTGGCTGGACACCTAAAAGGTTTTAAAAAAGAAATTTTTATAGCAAGGGTTAGTACCCAAAACATTTAAAAACATTTAGAAAATGATTAACTTGCAGGGATAAATAAATATGCATGCCCTCCATATTTTAGTTAGTGTTGCACTCCCTTGAGAACATTCTCACCGCTCCTCTAATGTGCACTACTAACGCCTTAATTAAATTCACCTAGTTCTCCACCTCATGACTAGATAAATTATATAACCCCTTGCAACCACCCTACTCTTAACCGAGTATGCCCTGAATTATAATTTTTAAGTTATTATAAACATCAACTTAATTAATCATTTCCCTTTTTAAATCCATATAATACGCACACATGTTATACACATAATACAATTCATACTTTGTATTAATTATCCCATATATAATTATTTACCTAATTATATATTTAGTCATAATGCAGTATTCACAACATACTGAAATAACGTCTAATAATAATATTTCCCCCGAGTAAAGTTTCACCGGGTATAAATTCTCTAAAGTACTATCCCACTAGGTGAAATCACATAACCTATTTATCCCAAGTCAGAATCGCTCACTAACTTGGTTAATACATACATATTGGAGGCGGTCATATTCCTTCCCTGAAAGTGAGATGCCCCTCACCCATATAACGGACGCTATGACCTGGGATTATACTCGCCCTACTCCTCAATCTAGGGGATTCATCCCCTACGCGCAACCTCCCCCTATAGCACTAGAGTATATAATAATAATATCTATCACTGATATTGATGCACACACCATATATATATATATATACTATCACACACCGTATATATATAAATATAACATATCCCTGCTACACCGTGTACTAAGTCCGTGACACAAGCCTATTCCATTTTATTATGAGTTTAGGGCCCAACTCGAATTATTTATTAATTTGCACATTAATGTTCTTTGGTATCGCCCCAACCCATATTCGGTCTTACTCTCGTGGCCCGAATTAAAACAACACCTGAGTCTATCTTCCCGACTTTAAATTATTTAGCCTACACCTAAATAAAATTTTCGTATCGGCATTGCCCCACAAAAATCCCCGGACTTGTCCACCTAGTCCGTATTTAAAAATTTGAATCGAAATTCCAAAAATTTTAACTCTAGTATATCACACCCAATTTCCTCCACATCCCGATTAATTTTAATCATGATGTGTCACACCAAATCGCCCTCAAATCATAATTAATTTTTATTCACAATTAATTAGATTTAAACCCATGCATTAATTACTCAACAATTAAGGCATGGTAAGATGTTTATTTAATTTCCCTACATATAAAGGCAAACTGAGCGAACTGTCAAAATTTACGGACCATCGATCGATCGATGGTCCACCTTCGATCGATCGATCAGGTCCTCGTCTTCCCCGAGTTGGCTGTTTCAGCCATGGACGCACACCTCCAAACCCTAGCTTCTTCTACACTGAAAACCAAGCTTTACCATCGACAATAGACATCAAAAACCTTATGAGGAACCTCAATAAAGTCCAACAACATCAGTAAATTCACTTTCTCTACTGTTTTTACAAATTGGGGTAAAATTCCATCTAATCTTTTAACCCATTTAAACATCAATTCCTTGACCACAAATTCGTCTCTAATTCATCCAGGTTTACACATCTTACCAGATACAAATATACAACTCAGATTATATATGATTTTCTAATCAATTTAGCAATCAGATTCATGGTTTACAAAACCCCATGTTCATACCCCTGTAAATCCCAAAGCGAATTTCTTTGATTACACACATCACATGAATATGAATTAAAATACACTTTACATGCTATAGCAAGTTAACCACTTGCCTTAGGGTTCGTAGAGTCTGCATTTGGAATTGTGAGTGCCCAAGGTTGAAGATGACTCTTTTTGGCTCTCCTGTGATCCCCAAATTTGCCTTTGGCTACTGTTAGGGTTTCCTAACCCTCTAAGTCTTTTCTAAAATAAATTCAGTCGTTCCCTTGTTTCTTTTATTTGTTTAATTAACCTAAATCCCGTTTTTTTAAATGGGCCAAGCCCAAGTGACCCAAATGCCCCCGTGTGGGCCCGGCTATGTCTAAAAACGTCCCGTGACCCGTTTACTACCTCCGGGTATACTTTTCTGACTATCTCGGCCCATCCGGACTCAACCGTACACTGAAAATTGGCATCCGAATTAATTTATAAAAATACTTATTTCGCACCCAAATTAGTCTATACCGACTCCCGGCTAAAATACATATCCCGTCATTAATACCCGAAATGACGTAAATACATATTACTATTCACTTAGTAAATAATTTTCCCTAAATATTAACCATTCACTCCCCGATTAATATTTAAATATAAATTACCATAATGAATACAATTAAAATTATGACACACAAGTAATTTTGAATTCCCGAATTAATTAAATATTTAAAGCACAAGAATATGGGGTGTTACATTACCATTAGCTGTTTGTAAGAAAAAAAAATAAAAAAAGTGAAATCACTTAATACAAGGCACCACTTGATATGTCCCGTGTCACCTCGGCTCCGAGACACCAAC
The DNA here is from genome assembly GCA_949130495.1 of Sambucus nigra. Taxonomy (NCBI): domain Eukaryota; kingdom Viridiplantae; phylum Streptophyta; class Magnoliopsida; order Dipsacales; family Adoxaceae; genus Sambucus; species Sambucus nigra. The sequence continues at coordinate 121,388,594 of OX422207.1, forward strand.
CTCGGCCGAAGACAGGGCCGACGTTGGAAGAGCCTTGATCGAAGACCAGCAGCATCGGTCATAGGAGGGTCGGCCCAGGATGACACCACTACAAACCTCAAGGGGGAGATGCACGTATCACAGGGGTCAGCAGCCCTTTAGCTCACCTGGGAATGACAACCTCGGCCCGGAGTAGGCCGAGGTAACAGGAAGACACCTCTACCAAGATCGACCTCATCAGCAAATCAGTCGATGTTCCCAGCATAACCTCGGCCTACCTGGGTCGACCCCATTTCCTTGACTCGTCTTCATCAAAGCCGAGACCTCCATGGCTCATCTCAGATTGAATGAGCATAGACCTTATCAACCTCGGCCAACCTTCGGCCGAGGTCATGACCAAGCGCAGGCCGAGCTCTTATTGGTGTATGTGTGGATAAGGACACGTGGACACAATTCAGTTATAACAAATCATTCCCCCCACATGGAGGGAATATTTCATTATCATTCTCTACATGTGACAGTGACAGATGTCTTCATCAGATTGGCTAGATCAACACACACATGCTCATTGCATGCATGGGGGGATACATTACACCCCCAGGTACTATATATAGAGGTCATCCTCTACCTTGAAAAGGATCCGATTTTGGCAACCCTATCTGAAACTCTGTTCAAATACACAGTAGAGAGAGAAAGCTTGAGAGATTGTATCTATGGCCATTAGTGCCCTCATATATTGATACACATCATACACTTGCACAGTGGACGTAGGCCTAATTGGCTGAACCACTTATATTCCGGTGTAAATCCTCCTCTCCTCCTCTCCTTATACTATGTGTGTATATACCATATGCTGACATTGTTAACATTGAATTGAGCTCACAAACACCTTGAAGGGTGGTGCTGTTTCCAGCATCATCATTTTGGCGCCGTCTGTGGGAACGAGAAGCTGTCTCTTCCTCTTCTTCAGCTTAACCTCACCGGAGACTCTGGTGGTGAACCAGACACCACCCCTTGCGTGGAGCTGTTTCACCATTGAAAGAGGTCCTTTAAGGTATTAAGCTCACCTGCTACTCAAGCTCTTTATTGGTAACACATGGCACCAGAATTGCCACCGCCTCTTCCGCCGCCTGGTGGGGGAGGGCCCAGTTCTAGCCAGGCACCACCTCAGTCCGAAACGGCGGAGGTGGCCGCAGCCTTGAGGTCTTTGGCTGCAACACAGCAAGCTATGCAGGAGCAATTTGCACAGCTCAGCCAAACTATAATGAGGCCACCTGGAGTTTCATCAGAAATGATCACTCCGGCAGCGGTCCAGCCTCATCCTGATGCCAGGGGACCACCCCAGGCACCAATAAAGGACCAACCTGCACCCCAGGAGAGGAGGGATGTCGCTGATCCTAGGCGCTTACGCCTGGGGAGGCAAGGAAACCCTTTCCCGGAGGACAGGTATGATGATCTGGAGGCAGAAGAGGCCCCGAAAGGTTGTTGGGAGCCTTATGAGGTGTCGAATGACACGGTACGTCCTCTTCAGCAGAGCCAAGGTTGTGTCGGCCGAAGAGGTGAAGAAGCCTAACAAAGAGGGTCAGCTTTTGATCGGTTGAGCAGAGGGTCAGTCTTTGAGAGGTTGGGCCCAGTGAATGACCTAAGACAGAGGTTATCCAGGTCGAGAAGCGCAATAGCCTCGCAAAGAGGAGACAGGCAAGGTCAGCCTGACCAAGGCCGACCCCATGAAATAAGGGGGAGAGACCAAGAAGAGGTCAACATATGATGTTGTGCAGCGGCAGGGGAACCCACAGTCCTTCCCTTGGAGGTGGCTGGGAACAACCTCGGCCTAACCGATGGTAGGAGACCATAGAATGACTCTATCCAACGTCTTGAGGAGAAGATAGGAGACCTCATCAAAAGTAGGGACCCCCTACAAAGGGGTTACTCAGAAGGCTCTCCATTTGTGGCTAAGATAGTGAGCTTCCTGACCCCTGCTATGTTCAAACCACCGGTGGTGTCTCCCAAGTATGACGGTAGCACAAACCCTGTGCACCATGTTGAGATGTATCAGTCAGTGGCGGACATCTACTCAATACCTGATGGGATGAAGTGTAGGGCCTTCTCTGGGACCTTGACAGGAGCAGCGCACAGCTGGTTTACTTCTCTTCCGAAGAACTCAATTGAGAACTTTAAGGGCTTAGCCGAACGATTCATCCACAACTTCTGCTTTGGGGTAAGACCTCAAAAGAAGACCACTCACCTACTGTATATCAAGCAAGGCAAGGACGAGAGCCTAAGAGACTACATAGCCAGGTTCAACAAAGAGAAACTTGAGGTTGAAGACTACGAAGATAATATAGCCATGACCGCCCTCATAGGAGGTCTTCAGAAAGGAAAGGTGTTGTGGAAACTTGCGGAAGACCCTCCTAGGTCTATGGCGGAGCTACTGGCAACCGTGGGAAAAGTCATGAATGTAGAAGAGGCAATGGCCGCCAAGTATGAGGATGAGAATCGCGGTGGTAGTGGGAAGTCCCAAAGAAAGAAAGATGGAAAGAAGAGGTCGAGTGATGACAAGTTCGCTCACTATACTCCTCTAACTGTGAGCTATGAGCACATCCTCAACGAGATCAAGAATGACAGGACCCTAAGATGGCTAGAGAAACTGAAGGCCCCACCACATAAGAGGAACAAAAACTTGTGGTGTGAGTTCCACCAAGACCATGGCCACGTTACAGACAAATGCTTCGCCTTGAAGGATGAGATTGAAAAGATGTTAAAATCCGTAAAGTTGAGGAAGTATGTGGATGGTAAGGCTCCTAAAGGGGGAAGAGATGACCCTAAGAAAAAGAGAAACGACAGATGCCGTGACAATGCCCCAGCCAGAAGAGACTATGGTTTAGAAGGTGATGATGAAGACGATCCGGATCTTTTACCGAAAGATGATAACACCCCGGTGAAGAGGGTTGGCATGATCTCATTTGGTGTTGACCCCATATGTGGAGGACTCGCCGGGGGTGGATCTGAAGTGGCTGACAGGAAAGCTCACGTGGCAGAGGCCAAGTCAGTGGCCAAGCTTGAGGTTATAAATCTAACGTCTTCTGATACAGTGCAGAAGAGAAAGAAGGTGGACATGGACACCCTTATAGTTGGGTTCTCCAGACTCGACTTCAAAGGTATCTTAGCGCCCCACGATGACCCTTTGGTAATAACAACAAGGGTGCATGGGTGCGAGGTGCAGAGGATCCTCGTAGACGGGGGGAGCTCAGTAGACGTGATGTTTTGGCCTTGCTTCAAGAGCCTAGGTCTTAGCAGAGCAAGGCTGGTACCCTATCATCACCCTTTAATGGGATTCAGTGGCGAAAAGGTCCACCCATTGGGCATGTATGAGATGAACGTACGGATGGGTGATGAGTGGCCTAAGAGGTTGACCAGGAAGATAAAAAATTTCGTAATCGACGAGAACGTCTTCTCGGCCTATAACCTCATCATAGGAAGAGTGGCCGTTAAAGAGTTTGAAGTTGTGCCATCGACGATCTACCAGATGCTAAAATTCCTGACTCCCTATGGGGTAGGGGAAGTGCAAGGTGAACAGACCATAGCGCGAGAATGTTACTTCAACTCGACCGAAGAGAGAGAGGCCCATAAGAGGGCAACCACCACTTATAGCATTGATACACTTGACCCAAGATATGAGACAAAGTTAAAGAAGGGAGAGGCCGCGAAAGAGGTAGAATCCATTATCCTCAATGAGGATGAGCCGGAAAAAACCATCCAAGTCGGCAAAGCCCTAAAGTCAGAAATTAAGGAAGAGCTGATAAAATTCCTCAAGAGAAGGCAGAGTGTCTTCGCTTGGAGTCACACAGACATGCCCGGCATCAACCCTGAGGTCATAAGTCACAAGGTCAACATGACGAAAGGCGCCAGGCCTATCAAGCAGAGACGAAGAGTCTACTCCAGGGAGAAGTACGACGTCATCCGGCAAGAGGTCAAAAAATTAGAAGAGGCAGAATTTATAAGAGAAGTCATATATCCAGAGTGGTTATCGAATGCAGTCATCGTACCCAAAGCCAATGGGAAGTGGAGAATGTGTGTTGATTTCACTGACCTGAATAAGTCTTGTCCAAAAGACAGCTACCCCTTACCTCGAATAGATCAGATGGTGGACGCTACTGCAGGACATGAGCTCATGAGCTTCATGGATGCGTATTCAAGCTACATCTAAATCTTTATGGATGCGAAAGACACAGAGAAGACATCCTTCATTACCGATAAAGGGACGTACTGTTACAAAGTGATGCCCTTCGGCCTGAAAAATACAGGGGCAACATACTAACATCTTGTAAATAATATGTTCGAAGAGCAAATAGGTAAGACTACGGAGGTTTATGTAGACGATATGCGGACGAAGAGCTTAAAAGCTTGCACTCATGTGGCTGACCTCGAAAAGACCTTCGATATTATGGACTCATACAGGATGAAACTCAGCCCCGCGAAGTGTGTCTTCGCGGTAGGAACTGGGAAGTTCCTAGGATTCATTGTCAATCAAAGAGGAATTGAAGCAAACCCTGAGAAAATCAAGGCTCTGCTTGACATGAAGACACCGAGGAGTATCAAAGACGTCCAAAGACTTACGGGGAGAGTGCCTGCACTTAACAGATTTATTTCCAGGGCAACGGACAAGTGTCTTCCATTCTTTAAAGTGCTTAGAAAGGCCTTACAATGGGATGAAGAGTGCGAAGAAGCATTCAACCAACTCAAGTCATACCTTGGGTCTCCCTTGTTGTTGTCTCGGCCCATAATAGGAGAGAAATTGTATGTGTATCTGGCAGTCTCCAAATTGGCCATCAACGCAGATATAGTATGGGAAGATGCTGGGATCCAAAGGCCTGTGTATTTTAATAGTAAGGCCCTTCAGGGGTCTGAACAAAATTATCCTCGTATGGAAAAGTTAGCTTACACCCTGATACATGCTTTAAGGAAGATGAAGCCTTACTTCCAAGCCCACTCCATGGTTGTCCTTACCGACTCACCACTAAGACAGGTCCTGCATAAACCTGAGAAATTTGGAAGGTTGATGGCTTGGTCCATTGAGTTGGGGGAGTATGACCTTACCTACCAACCTAGGACAACCATCAAGGGGCAGGCCCTCGCGGACATTGTGGCTGAATTCACTTGGGAAGAGGTTGAGGTCAAGAATGACCTAGAGGGTGCTGAAGGGTCAAATAGCAGTGTCTTCCTAGACCAGGAAGAGACGACACCCAACGTCTCCCGAGATCAGGAAGAGGTGGCACCCAAAAAGATCAGGAGCAGAGTAGCGGAGAACGAAGAGGGCAGGTACCTCTTCAGGCAAGGAGTCATATCAGAGGGGGCTTTCTCATCGGATACAGACATTTGGAACCTCTTTGTTGATGGTTCCTCGTGCGACAGTGGAAGCGGTGCAGGGTTAATACTTTTAGCCCCGGATGGTGCTAACATCGAGTACGCTTTGAGATTCAACTTTAAGGCATCTAACAACGAGTCAGAATATAAAGACATGATAGTCGACCTCTCATTGGCAAAGACTCTAGGTGTGAGGTGACTCCTACTCCACAACGACTCAAGATTAGTTGTCAATCAAGTATTGGGAGTTTATAAGGCAAAAGATGAAATAATGGCCAAGTATTTGAAGAGGGTAAGAACGATGTTAGAATGTTTCGAAGAGAAAAAATTGAAGAGAGTACCTCGATAAAGTAATAACCACGCAGACGCATTGGCAAGGTTGGCCTCAGCGACGAAGATAGATGTCAGAAGGACAGTTCCGGTTGAGGTCTTAGGGAAAGCGACCATCGGGGAAGAAGAGGTATGTAACCCTTATCACAATTTGAACCTAGGAGACTCATGGATGGGCCCCCTTGTCAGATATATCAGAGAGGGAGAACTACCTGAGTCTAAGCTATAAAGGAATAAATTGAGGTATAGGGCTGCCAAGTTCTCAATGATAGGAGACGTCTTGTACAAGAAGGGATTTCTATTGCCTCTCCTCAGATGTGTGCATCCCACGGAAGTTCCCCGGGTCTTACAGGAAGTTCATGAGGGTTCTTGCTCTATCCACATAGGGGGAAGACCCTTGGCCAAGAGAATCATCACACAGGGGTACTGGTGGCCAACCTTATCCAAAGACGCTGCAGCCTACGTGAAGAGGTGTGATAATGTCAAAGATTCACCACTATTCCTCATCAACCTCATCAACCTATGATGTCAATCACCTCTCCATGGCCATTTGCAGTATGGGGGATTGACTTAGTAGGACCTCTACCAAGAGCCGCCAACAGTTATCGATTCCCGATAGTTGCCATTGACTACTTCTCAAAGTGGGTGGAGGCGGAGCCGATGATAACGATCATAGAGCAGAAGACCTTCCAATTTATTTGAAGGAATATCATATGCAGACATGGCCTCCCAAACACTCTCATCTCGGACAATGGGACCTAGTTCAAGAACTCCTCTTTAGAAAAATACTGCCTAAGAGTTGGGATAAAGCAGTTCTTCTCATCTCCTGGCCGACCTCAGGCAAATGGTCAGACCGAGGTCACTAACAGAACAATCCTCGATGGAATCAAGAAGAGGCTAGAAGAGGCGAAGGGAAGATGGACTTAAGAGGTCTACGTTGTGTTATGGGCCTATAGAACCATGGCAAGGACACCTACAGGAGAAACCCCATTCATGCTAGCACACGGCTCAGAGGCCGTCATACCAACAGAAGTGGGACTCCCAACTCATAGGGTTCAAACCTATGACCCTGATAAAAATGGGGAAGATAGGAGGCTGGACCTAGATCTAATTGAAGAAAGAAGAGAGGACGCAGAGATCAGACAAGAAGCTTACCAGCAGAAACCAGTGAAATTCTACAACTAGAGGGTGAAGTCAAGACCCATCGTAGTAAGAGACTTAGTGCTGAAGAAGACCTTACAGAAAACAAATAAGATCCACCCAAACTGGCACGGTCCCTACAAAGTGACGGAAGAGGTTGTACCCGGCACCTACAGGCTAGAAAACCTAGAAGGGGAACCTTTCGCTAACCCATGGAATGCTGACCACCTAAAGAAGTATTACATATGATGTTGCAAAGAGTTTATGTAAATATACCATCTTATTATCAAGAGGTTATTAATAAAAGATCAGTTCCCATGATGGTTCTTGCTTCATTGTGAACTTATGTCAGAAATTATGAGGGTAACATCTTGGGTGATGACCTCAGACCCTTATAACACCATTCAGTGGTGACAAGGTCTGAGCTCAGACACCATACTTGGATGACCTCAGACCCCTAACATCATTAATTTGGTGAGATTAATTATGAGGATAACATCTTGGGTGATGACCTCAGACCCTTATAACACCATTCAGTGGTGATGAGGTCTGAGCTCAGACACCATACTTGGATGACCTCAGACCCCTAACATCATTAATTTGGTGAGATAAATTATGAGGATAACATCTTGGGTGATGACCTTAGACCCTTATAACACCATTCAGTGGTGGCGAGGTCTGAGCTCAGACACCATACTTGGATGACCTCAGACCCCTAACATCATTAATTTGGTGGGATTAATTATGAGGGTAACATCTTGGATGATGACTTTAGACCCTTATAACACCATTCAGTGGTGACGAGGTCTGAGCTCAGACACCATACTTGGGTGACCTCAAACCCTTAACATCATTAATTTGGTGAGATTAATTTGGTCTGAGATAAGACTACTAATTTAATGCAAGCAGACACCATTACACAAGCTTCAGAGCTAAAACATCATAAACATCCAACAAAATGAAATGATCCCCCTCAGAGATTGCCATACAGAAGATTCAAAAAATAAGAGTCAACCACGTTCATTCAGAGATTACAAATATTCAGGGGTTACAAAGTAAAGCTTCACAATTAAATTTAAGGGTTTGATGGGGGAATGCTGGCGTCCTCGGCCTGGTCCTGCTGGATGACCTTGGTCACATCGGTAGTATCTTCCCTGAGGTCAGTCCCTTCAATCTCTGTGCCATCCAGTGTGGCAGTCTCGGTAGGCACAACAACCTCCTCCTCAACCTCTTGAAGGGCCTAGGCAAACTGAGGGTTGGCAAAGCCGAGGCCTACAAAATTAGAGGCCTTCAAACTTCCAACCCCCTTCTCCTTGACGGCCTCCCATTTGATAGTAGCTTTGATACCTCTTTCAAGGTACTCAAAGCCGAAGCTCACAAATTCATCAGAGGTTTTGTAGTCGGCCAATATCCCCTCAGAGGCATCTGAAAGAGCTGCCTTCACCGCCGAGTCGACTTTCCGCTGAAGGACATCGTCCTTAGCCTTCAGAGCCAGAGCATGATCCTTTTTGAGTTTGGTGCTCTCCTTCTCCAACCCCTGCACCTTCTTCTCAGACTCTTTAGCCTCGGACTTCAAGCGGTCTATTTCAGCATTCAGTGTGCTTTGTACCTTCTCGGCCTCTTGCCCCTTCTGGATGAGGGGAAGCTTACTCAAAGTCCAGTTGGAGAGATGGTGCATAGCTGCCAAGCCCTGCAGATGATGTGATCACGTATAAGTTGAAGACCAGATCAGAGGTTGCGTTTGGAAACTAAAAAGAGATAGGAAGTCGTACCTGAATGGACCTATAAAAGCCGAACTCAATCAGCAGGGTTGTGTCCATGGAACGGAAAAAATGTTTATCTGCCTCAATCATGGAAGAGCCGATGGCATCCAAAGCTTGCAGACTGTGGCCTATAATGCTGTCATGAATCTTTAATTTCTCAATACGAGCCGCCAACGCGTCTGCAGAGGATACTGGGATGGCAGAGTCCCCCCTTTCTTGGTTGGCCTCTGATCTTCAGGGGCATGGTCGGTAGCCCCCCTCTTCTTTGAAGTCTGAGTCTTTGTGGTTGAGGGAGAAGGAGGAGGAGCATTAAGACCAGCCTTCTTCGCGAGCTTTATTAGACTCGGGGCTACCATTTCCCAAAGCTCGTCTGAGATATCCTTCGGACGCTCTGAAAAATTGAAAGGTCTGAGTTAGAAGATCAGACATGAATAAGCTCAGAGGTTCAACTTGGAATAAAAACGCTTACCAAGCTCGGCAAGGGGACTTCCACCTAGACCTGTCTCAGAGAGGTAGTGGGGGGTCATCAAGTGTTCAAATTTAACGAGCAGACCATGCATCCCCTGATCTTGAAGGTCTTTCACCTTCTGAAGATTTTACAGGCTCAGACCAGGGTCGGCCTTCGCAGATATTATGACCTTACCCCACCTAAGGGGCATCCTCGGCTCTAGCAAGGACGGGGGAACACATGGACCAAATTCCCATGGCCCTGAAGCAAAAAAGTATCGAGGCTTCCAATTGTGGTTGGAAGTCTGAGTTATCTGAAAGCGTCTTTTTTTCAGGCTTATGAGCTACAAAATGATAGTAGCTCGGATGATTTTTGGCTGAGGAAGGAATATAGCAACCAACGAAGACCTGAATTGGAAGATATGAGTGGTGGACAGTCCTCCATAAGACTATGGCCCCTATTATGACCCTCAAAGCATTAGGGGACAATTGGGAAGGGGCCAAATTTATGAAGGCAAGGATGGACCTGATAATGGGATGAAGGGGCAAACGAAACCCTAACTTGAACATCTGCTTGTATAGGTAGATCTCACCATCTCGGCCATGCACTATACCAAATCCTGCGAATGGTCACGCCCAGTTGGTCACGGCCCAAGTCCCTGACCAGCTGGTCGCGGACTTGGGCCGTGACCATATCAATTTTTGGCGTGACCATATTCATTACTATACTAAGTCATGGATGCTCTGGAAGTGGTCACGGACCAAATCCCTGACCACTGTGGGTCACGGACTTGGGCCGTGACTAGGCCATGACCATATTTGCGCCAAACTTCCCTCCAAAATCGGTCGCGGATGGGTCACGGACTTGGGCCGTGACCATAGGCATGACGAAGCACAAAGCATACACATATGGGGTCACGGCAATTGGGGTCGTGACCATTTCCTGGTATGGGTCACGAAGTTGGACTGTGACCATAGGCATGACGAAGCACAAAACATACACATATGGGGTCATGGCTTGGGGCCATGACCATTTCCTGGTGTGGGTCACGGCTATGGGCCGTGACCAATAGTCAATCGTGCATGTTAGTAGGCTTTATTTATGGTTCACACTTGCTCGGTCACGGCTCTAGGCCGTGACCACTGTCAATCTTAATAATAAAAGAAGCGCCTCATATTTTCATTTCCCCGCCTCGTATATCATCTTCTTTCCCATTTTGTCTTCGATGATGGCATATTCCAATAGATTGTAAACATTTTGAATAAACACGTCACCAAATGTTTGTTATGAATTTTGGTTTTTGATGGTTTGTATGTGAATGAGCAGGTGGCGACGGGTGGTGCTCCGGGTTCGATTGACTTTGGGTTCTCAGCTGGGTTTGTATGAGAATGAGAAGGTGGCGACGGGTGGTGCTCCAGGTTCGATTGGATTTGGGTTCTCAGCTGGGTTTGTATGGGAATGAGGAGGTGGCAACGGTGGTGCTCCGGGTTCGATTGGCTTTGGGTTCTCAGCTGGGTTTGGCAAGTATTGGATTGAAATCGGGTTGGGGCTGCCGGATGTAGGGTTTGTGCCTGTTCAAACCGGGTTGAAGTTGGGTGGATAAGTATCGGGTTAAGAGGTTTATTGTGGGTTTCGTTCTAGTGTGGGTAGTTCTTGCTCTGGGTCGAAGTTGGTAAGGTTTGATTGGGTCGAGCAGATTTGGGGGTTTGGGAAATGGGTCTATGGTCATATGGGTTCTCGGGTCGAGATTCGGGTCTTTGGTTTCTCCAGGTGTAGCAGGTATGCAGTGTCTTGGTTTGGAGTTATGGCTCGCGGGTTCAAGCTGGATTGGGTCGCTGCTGGTGGTTCTGGACTTACAACGGTTTCACGGGTTTGGATATGTGTTGGTTCATCATATCTCCTCTTTTTTTCCAGATCTTCTTATGACAAATACATTTTGATGCCGCCTAGGTAAACATTTTTTACTTCTTTATTTCGAACCAATAAGTTTGCGATTATTTATTTTATTTTGCATGTGGTTTGTTGCGCTTTAGGTTTGCCTAATTCGCCTAATTCTTTAGTTTTATTTGTTTGTCAATTGATTTATATATTAGGATATGCCAATTTTTTCCAGATATGCTTGTGAAGCTATTCATAAGTTATGAATATTAAGTCGTTGTTGGACAAAAAATCAGTAATGAATATTAAAAAAAATTTGTTCCGATTCTAAAAAAATCTTCTTCAAAATGTCTCTTATCTTCTCCATGTTAGTCTCTCTCCAACATCAAATGATCGAAGGTTCAGGATTTATCTTCTTTTTCCTTATTTTCGCTTGATCCTTTTCAAATTAGGGCTTTCATGTGAATTTATGATTAGGATTTTGAGGCGTCATCTTCGACTAATGATATGGCGTCATCTCCGGAGGTTTTGAAGGCGGATTTGAAGGAGAAATGTGTCAATGTTATCTTTGTGTTCGATCTATTTTTTTGTTTATTTGCATATAAATGCTTTGACTTTGTTGGATATTGGTTCTTTTGACTGATTGATTGGTGTTTTGGGCAGATGATTTTTCGTTTTCGTAGATTCTTTCCCGACAAAGCAGTATAATTGGCTTCAGAAATTCTCAATGAGCTTGTTAAGGTTAGCTCTATAACACTTCACTAGCTACATTGGGGTGGCTCCCCTTTTAACAGTCTTCCATTTGGAATCCTGAAAATTAACAAAGAAATAGAGAGTTGAAAATTATTTCAAGGTTGTTGTTTAGGTTTTCATCACATGTTTTCACTCCCTCCCTACCAGAGCAACTTTGGTATAATTTTTTTGGTAGTAGGTAAACAGTAATGCAATATCTAAAATAATTTTGGCACTCTTATTTCCATTTTTTATTTATTGAAACCAAAGTAGATTGTGGGTGAAAGTAGAATGATTTTTAAGGTTACTAATAACTCTTCTTTCATTTGTATACAAATGAGATAAAGTTTAGACCATGCCCAGTTGCCTTTGCATCTTTTTCTGGTGGCCTAAAAGCGTGTATGTACAAGGTTATCCACGTAATTGTCTTAGATAACTTGTATGAGAATGTGTTTAATGGTGAATTTAACTTTCCTTTCGCTTTTATTATGAGTTCAGATAGATCAGTTTTAATAATTTTTTCTCTTTTGGTTGCAGATAATAAAGGGGAAATGTGAAAAACATTTGAATCTGGTATGCTTTATTCATCTTATATGTATGTGTGTTTCAATAACATTGTCAGTTTTCACCATACCTACCCCATAGACGTAGTCTCCTAAAGGCTGTATCGAAATTAATAATCGTGTTCCCAATTAACATACCAAAGTTATGGGTGGGGGAAGGGGGTGAATAACATACTAACGGTATAAAAATTTGTGTTGTTATTTTATGTGAGATATAGGGGACAATTGTCCAATTCTGTAAATAGATGGTAAAAGAACTATAATATTGTTCTCATGTTGTGTTTGTGTTGCAATTGAGACTCGCGTCATTCGTCTTATCGTGTCTTGTCGTCGTGTTATTTATGTTTTACTTATATTTTTGTGTTATTCATGTCTTTACTTCGCTACTTTAAATATGAATCGCAAGCACGTGTGCACATTAATAACTATATCGTTTATGAATTTATCATGTATAAAATGAGAAATAATCCAACTACAGTGAGATATTGTGATTATGGGTATGTGTTTTATCACGTAGATGATATAAGGAGTACGAGATAATTATTGGTTGTTGGTTTAGTTGTTGTTGGAAACTATGTTGGATTTCTTTGATTGATAATACACATATACTTTTAAACTCTCTCACAGTAAACCCTAACAACAAGTTACATAAAAAATGCCATTAGAGGGTGAAACCCCGAAACAATCCCTGAAGGATTCCGGGAGAGGCATCAACACCTCCCACGGGACCAATGTAGCTCGTAAGAACCGACCGGGCAGTCGCGGGACTCTCGGTTTTAGAATACAACTGTAATTTGCAAATTTTTAGACTTAGGCTTAAAAACATGGCGTTAGAGGGTGAAAACCCAAAACAGCCCTCGAACAGCCTTGTGGGAGGCACGAACACCTCCCACGGGACCAATGTAACTCGTAGTAACTGACCGCGCAGCCACGGGACTCCCGATTTGAGAATACGATAATAATTTGCATATTTATAGACTTAGGCATAAAAACATGGCGTTTAAAGGGAAAAACCTGAAACAACCCCCGTACGGCCCCGTGGGTGGCACCAACACCTCCCACAGGACCAATGTAACTCGTTGGAACTGCCCGCGCAGCCACGGGACTCCCAGTTTGAGAATATAATAGTAATTTGAATATTTATAGACTTAGGCTTAAAAACATGGCGTTAGTGTGTGAAAACTCGAAACAGCCCTCGAACGGCCCCGTGAGTGGCACCAACACCTCGTACGGGTCCAACGTAACTCGTATGAACTTACCGCGCGATCACGGGACTCCCGGTTTGAGAATACGACGATAACTTGCATATTTTTAGACTTATGCAATACATGGGCGTTAGTGAGGGAAAACTCAAAACAGCCCCGGAACAGCCCCGTGGGAGGTACTAACACCTCCCACTGGACCAATGTAACTCGCAGGAACTGACCACCCATCCGCGGGACTCCCGGTTAGAGAATACGATGATAATTTGCATATTTCTAGATTTAGGCTTTAAAATATGGCGTTAGAGGGTGAAAACCCAAAACAGCCTCCGAATGGCCCCGCGAGTGGCACCAACACATCCCACGGGACCAATGTAACTCGTATGAACTGACCATGCAGACGCGGGACTCCCGATTTGAGAATATGACACTAATTTGCATATTTATATACTTAGGCTTAAAAACATGGTGTTAGAAGGTGAAAACCCAAAACAGCTCCCGAACGGCCCCGTGGGTCCCACGGGACCAATGTAACTCGTAGGAACTGACCGCGCAGCCGCGGGACTCTCGATTTTAGAATACGATGGTAATTTGTATATTTCTAGACTTAGGCTTAAAAACATAGCGTTAGAGGGTGAAAACCCAAAACAGCCCCCGAAGGGCCCCGTGGGAGGCACCAACACCTCCCACGGGACCAATGTAACCGGTAGGAACTGACCACCCAGCCACAGGACTCCCGGTTTGAGAATACGACGGTAATTTATATATTTCTAGACTTAGGCATAAAAACATGGCGTTTAAAGGGAAAAACCTGAAACAGCCCCCGTACAGCTCCGTGGGTGGCACTAACACCTCCCACGGGACCAATATAACTCGTTGGGACTGCCCCCGCAGCCGCGAGTCTTCCGGTTTGAGAATACGACGGTAATTTTCTTATTTCTAGACTTAGGCTTAAAAACATGGCGTTAGAGGGTGAAAACTCAAAACAGCCCCCGAACATCCCCGTGGGTGGCACCAACACCTCCCACGGGACCAATGTAACTTATAGGAACAGACCACGCAGCCACGCGACTCCCGGTTTGAGAATACGATGGTAATTTGCATATTTCTAGACATAAGCAAAACATCGCATTAGAGGGTGAAAATTAGAAACAACTTCCGAACGGCTCCATGGGTGGAACCAATATTTCCCACGGGACCAATGTAACTCGTAGGAACTGACCCCTCAGCCGCAGGTCACCCAGTTTGAGAATACGACGATAATTTACATATTTCTAGACCTAGGCTTAAAAACATGTCGTCGGAGGGTGATAATTCGAAACAGCCCCCGAACGTACCCGTGGGTGGCACCAACACCTCCTACGGGACTAATGTAACTCGTAGGAACTGACCCCGCAACCGCGGGTCTCCCGGTTTGACAATACGACGGTAATTTGCATATTTCCAGACTTAGGCTTAAAAACATGGCGTTAGAGGGTGAAAACTCAAAAGAGCCCCCGAACGTCCCCGTGGGTGGCACCAACACCTCCCACGGGACCAATGTAACTTGTAGGAACTGACCGCGCAGCCGCAAGACTCCTGGTTTGAGAATACGACTGTAATTTGCATATTTCTAGACTTAAGCAAAACATGACGTTAGAGGGTGAAAACTCGAAACAACCCCCGAACGACCCCGTGGGTGGAACCAACACCTCCCACGAGACTAATGTTACTCATAGGAACTGACCACGTTGCCGCGGGTCTCCCGGTTTGAGAATATGACTATAATTTGCATATTTCTAGACTTAGGCTTAAAAACATGGCGTTAGAGGGTTAAAACTCGAAACAGCCCCTGAACGGCCCCGTGGGTGGCACCAACACCTCCCACGGGACCAATGTAACTCGTAGGAACTGACCCTGCAACCGCGGGACTCCCGGTTTGAGAATACGACGATAATTTATGTATTTCTAGACTTAGGCTTAAAAACATGGCGGGTTTGAGAATACGACGGTAATTTGCATATTTCTAGACTTAGGCTAAAAAACATGGCGTTAGAGGGTGAAAACTCAAAACAGCCCCAGACCGTCCCCGTGTGTGGCACCAACACCTCCCACGGGACCAATGTAACTCGTAGAAACTGATCGCGCAGCCGCGAGAATCCCGGTTTGAGAATACGATGGTAATTTGCATATTTTTAGACTTGAGCAAAACATGGCGTTAAAGGGTGAAAACTCAAAACAGCCCCCGAACAGCCCCGTGGGTGGCACCAACACCTCCCACGGGACAAATATAACTCGTAGGAACTGACCACGCAGTCGCGGGACTCCCGGTTTGAGAATACGACGATAATTTGTATATTTCTAGACTTAGGCTTAAAAATATGGGGTTAGAGGGTGAAAACTCGAAAAAAAACCCGAACGTCCCCGTGGGTGGCACCAAGACCTCCCACGAGACCAATGTAACTCATAGGAATTGACCGCACAGCCGCGAGACTCCCGGTTTGAGAATACAACGATAATTTTCATATTTCTAGACTTAAGCAAAATATGGCGTTAGAGGGTGAAAACTCGAAATAAAAATCGAACGTCCCCGTGGGTGGCACCAACACCTCCCACGGGAATAATGTTAACTCGTAGGAACTGGCCGTGCAGTCTCGAGACTCCCGGTTTGAGAATACGACGATAATTTGCATATTTCTATACTTAAGCAAAACATGACGTTAGAGGGTGAAAACTCGAAACAGCCCCCGAACGGCCCCGTGGGTGGCACCAACACTTCCCACGGGACCAATGTAACTCGTAGGAACTGACCCCGCAGCCGCGGGACTCACGGTTTGAGAATACGATGGTAATTTGCATATTTCTAAATTTTGGCTTAAAAACATTGCGTTAGAGGGTGAAAACTCAAAACAGCCCCCGAACGTCCCCGTGGGTAGCACCAACACCTCCCACGGGACCAATGTAACTCGTAGGAACTAATCGCGCAGCCGCGAGTCTCCCATTTTGAGAATGCGATGATAATTTGCATATTTCTAGACTTAAGCAAAACATGGCATTAGAGGGTGAAAACTCGAAACAACCCCCGAACGTCCCCGTGGGTGGCACCAACACCTCCAACGGCACAAATGTAACTCGTAGGAACTGACCGCGCAGCCGCGAGACTTCCGATTTGAGAATACGACGGTAAGTTGCAAATTTCTAGACTTTGACTTAAAAACATGGCGTTAGAGGGTGAAAACTCGAAACAGCCCCCGAACGACCCCGTGGGTGGCACCAACACCTCCCACGGGACCAATGTAACTCGTAGGAACTGACCGCGATGCCGTGAGACTCCCGGTTTGAGAATACGACAGTAAATTGCATATTTCTAGACTTAAGCAAAGCATGTCGTTAGAGGGTGAAAACTCGAAACAACCCTCGAACGTCCCCGTGGGTGGCACCAACACCTTCCACGGGAACAATGTAACTCGTAGGAACTGACCGTGCAGTCGCGAGACTCCCGATTTGAGAATACGATGATAATTTGCATATTTCTAAACTTAAGCAAAACATGGCGTTAGAGAGTTAAAACTCGAAACAACCCCCGAACGGCCCCGTTGGTGGCACAAACACCACCCACGGGACCAATGTAACTCGTAGGAACTGACCCCACAACCGCGGGAATCGCGGTTTGAGAATACGACGATAATTTGCATATTTCTGGACTTTGGCTTAAAAACAAGGCGTTAAAGGGTGAAAACTCGAAACAGCCCCCGACCGTCCCCGTGGGTGGCACCAACACCTCCCACGGGACCAATGTAACTTTTAGGAACTGATCGCGCAGCCGCGAGACTCCCGGTTTGAGAATACGACCGTAATTTGCATATTTCTAGACTTAAGCAAAACATGGCGTTAGAGGGTGAAATCTCGAAACAACCCCCGAACGGCCCCGTGGGTGGCACCAACACCTCCCACGTGATAAAAGTAACTCATAGGAACTGACCCCGCAGCCGCGGGTCTCCCAGTTTGAGAATATGACTATAATTTGCATAGTTCTAGACTTAGGCATAAAAACATGGCGTTAGAGGGTTAAAACTCGAAACAGCCCCCGACCGTCCCTGTGGGTGGCACCAACACCTCCCCACGGGACCAATGTAACTCGTAGGAACTAACCGCGCAGCCGCGAGACTACCGGTTTGAGAATACGACGGTAATTTGCATATTTCTAGACTTAAGCAAAACATGGCGTTAGAGGGTAAAATCTCAAAACAACCCCTGAACGGCTCCGTGGGTGGCACCAACACCTCCCACGTGACCAAAGTAACTCGTAGGAACTGACCCCGCAGCCGCGGGTCTCCCGGTTTGAGAATATGACTATAATTTGTATATTTCTAGAATTATGCATATAAAGAGGGCGTTAGTGGGGGAAAATCCGAAACAGCCCCCGAACAGCCCCGTGGGTGGCACCAACACCTCCCACGGGACCAATGTAACTCGTAGAAACTGTCCGCGCAGCCGCGGGTCTCCCGGTTTGAGAATACAATGGTAATTTGCATATTTCTAGACTTAGGCATAAAAGAGGGCGTTAGTGGGGGAAAACCCGAAACAACCCCCGAATGGTCCCGTGGGTGGCACCAACACCTCCCACGGGACCAATGTAACTCGTAGGAACTAACCGCGCAGCCGCGGGAGTCCCGGTTTGATAATACGACGATAATTTACATAATTCTAGAGGTAGGCATAAAAAGAGGGCGTTAATGGGGGAAAATCCAAAACAGCTTCCGACCCTCCCAGTGGGTGGCACCAACACCTCCCACGGGACCAATGTAACTCATAGGAACTGACCCCGCATCCGCGGGAGTTTCGGTTTGAGAATACGACGGTAATTTGCATATTTCTAGACTTAAGCAAAACATGACGTTAGAGGGTGAAAACCCGAAACAGTCCCCCAACGGCCCCGTGGGTGGCACCAACACCTCCCACGGGACCAATGTAACTCGTAGAAACTAACCCCGCAGCCGCGGGAGTTCCGGTTTGAGAATACTACAGTAATTTGCATATTTCTAGACTTAGCCTTAAAAACATGGCGTTAGAGGGTGAAAACCCGAAACAGTCCCCGAACGGCCCCGTGGGTGGCACCAACACCTCCCACGAGAATAATTTAACTCGTAGGAACTGTTCGTACAGTCTCGAGACTCCCGGTTTGAGAATACGATGGTAATTTTCATATCTCTATACTTAAGCAAAACATGGTGTTAGAGGTTGAAAACTCGAAACAGCCTCCGAACGGCCCCGTGGGTGGCACCAACACTTCCCACGGGACCAATGTAACTCGTAGGAACTGACCCCGCAGCCGCGGGACTCCCGGTTTGGGAATACGATGGTAATTTGTATATTTCTAAACTTTGGCTTAAAAACATTGCGTTAGAGGGTGAAAACTCAAAACAGCCTTCGAACGTCCCCATGGGTAGCACCAACACCTCCACGGGACCAATGTAACTCGTACGAACTAATCGCGCAGCCGCGAGTCTCCCAGTTTGAGAATACGACGATAATTTGCATATTTCTAAACTTAAGCAAAACATGGCGTTAGGGGGTGAAAACTCGAAACAACCCCGAACGGCCCCGTGGGTGGCACCAACACCTTCCACGGGAACAATGTAACTCGTAGGAACTGACCGTGCAGTAGCGAGACTCCCGATTTGACAATACGATGGTAATTTGCATATTTCTAAACTTAAGCAAAACATGGCGTTAGAGAGTGAAAACTCAAAACAGCCCCCGAACGGCCCCGTGGGTGGCACCAACACCTCCCACGGGACAAATATAACTCGTAGGAACTGACCACGCAGTCGCGGGACTCCCGGTTTGAGAATACGACGATAATTTGTATATTTCTAGACTTAGGCTTAAAAATATGGGGTTAGAGGGTGAAAACTCGAAAAAAACCCCGAACGTCCCCGTGGGTGGCACCAAGACCTCCCACGGGATCAATGTAACTCATAGGAATTGACCGCACAGCCGCGCGACTCCCGGTTCGAGAATACAACCATAATTTTCATATTTCTATACTTAAGTAAAACATGGCGTTAGAGGGTGAAAACTCGAAACAACCCTCGAACGTCCCCGTGGGTGGCACCAACACCTCCCACGGGAAAAATGTTAACTCGTAGGAACTGGCCGTGCAGTCTCGAGACTCCCGGTTTGAGAATACGACGATAATTTGCATATTTCTATACTTAAGCAAAACATGACGTTAGAGGGTGAAAACTGGAAACAGCCCCAGACCGTCCCCGTGAGTGGCACCAACACCTCCCACGGGACCAATGTAACTCGTAGAAACTGACCCCACAACCGCGGGAATCCCGGTTTGAGAATACGATGGTAATTTGCATATTTCTGGACTTTGGCTTAAAAACATGGCGTTAGAGGGTGAAAACTCGAAACAGCCCCCGACCGTCCCCGTGGGTGGCACCAACACCTCCCACGGGACCAATGTAACTCGTAGGAACTGACCGCGCAGCCGCGAGACTCCCAGTTTGAGAATACGACGGTAATTTGCATATTTCTAGACTTAAGCAAAACAAGGCGTTAGAGGGTGAAAACTCGAAACAACCCCCGAACGGTCCCGTGGGTGGCACCAACACCTTCCACGGGAATAATGTAACTCGTAGGAACTGACCGTGCAGTCGCGAGACTCCCAGTTTGAGAATACGATGGTAATTTTCATATTTCTAAACTTAAGCAAAACATGGCGTTAGAGGGTGAAAACTCGAAACAACCCCCGAACGTCCCCGTGGTTGGCACCAACACCTCCCACGGGACCAATGTAACTCGTAGGAACTGACCGCGCAGCCGCGAGACTCCCGGTTTGAGAATATGATGATAATTTGCATATTTCTAGACTTAAGCAAAACATGGCGTTAGAGGGTGAAATCTCGAAACAACCCCCGAACGGCTCCGTGGGTGGCACCAACACCTCCCACGTGACCAAAGTAACTCGTAGGAATTGACCCCGCAGCCGCGGGTCTCCCTGTTAGAGAATATGACTATAATTTGCATATTTCTAGACTTATGCATAAAAAGAGGGCATTAGTGGGTGAAAACTCGAAACAGCCCCCGACCGTCCCCGTGGGTGGCACCAACACCTCCCACGGGACCAATGTAGCTCGTAGGAACTGTCCGCGCTGCCGCGGGTCTCCCGGTTTGAGAATACAATGGTAATTTGCATATTTCTAGACTTAGGCATAAAAAGAGGGCGTTAGTGGGGGAAAACCCGAAACAGCCCCCGAATGGTCCCGTGGGTGGCACCAACACTTAGGCTTAAAAAATGGCGTTAGAAGGTGAAAAATCGAAAAAGCCCTGGACCGTCCCCGTGGGTGGCACCAACACCTCCCACGGGACCAATGTAACTCGTAGGAACTGATCGCGCTGCCGCGAGACTCCCGGTTTGAGAATACAACGGTAATTTGCATATTTCTAGACTTAGGCATAAAAAGAGGGCGTTAGTGGGGGAAAACCCGAAATAGCCCCCGAATGGTCCCGTGGGTGGCACCAACACCTCCCACGGGACCAATGTAACTCGTAGGAACTAACCGCGCAGCCGCGGGAGTCCCGGTTTGATAATACGACGATAATTTGCATAATTCTAGAGGTAGGCATAAAAAGAGGGCGTTAATGGGGGAAAATCAAAAACAGCTTCCGACCCTCCCAGTGGGTGGCACCAACACCTCCCACGGGACCAATGTAACTCATAGGAACTGACCCCGCAGCCGCGGGAGTTCCGGTTTGAGAATAGGACGGTAATTTGCATATTTCTAGACTTAAGGAAAACATGACGTTAGAGGGTGAAAACCCGAAACAGTCCCCCAACGACCCCGTGGGTGGCACCAACACCTCCCACGGGACCAATGTAACTCGTAGGAACTAACCCCGCAGCCGCGGGAGTTCCGGTTTGAGAATACTACAGTAATTTGCATATTTCTAGACTTAGCCTTAAAAACATGGCGTTAGAGGGTGAAAACCCGAAACAGTCCCCGAACGGCCCCGTGGGTGGCACCAACACCTGCCACGGGACCAATGTAACTCGTAGGAACTGGTCGTGCAGTCTCGAGACTCCCGGTTTGAGAATACGATGGTAATTTGCATTTTTGTATACTTAAGCAAAACATGGCGTTAGAGGGTGAAAACTCGAAACAGCCCCCGAACGGCCCCGTGGGTGGCACCAACACTTCCCACGGGACCAATGTAACTCTTAGGAAGTGACCCCGCAGCCGCGGGACTCCCGGTTTGAGAATACGACGGTAATTTACATATTTCTAAACTTAGGCTTAAAAACATTGCGTTAGAGGGTGAAAACTCGAAACAGCCTCAGAACGTCCCCGTGGGTCGCACCAACACCTCCCACGGGACCAATGTAACTCGTAGGAACTGATCGCGCTATCGCGAGACTCCCGGTTTGAGAATACAATGGTAATTTGCATGTTTCTAGACTTAAGCAAAACATGGTGTTAGAGGGTGAAAACTCGAAACAACCCCCGAACGACTCCGTGGGTGGCACCAACACCTGCTACGGGACCAATGTAACTCGTAAGAACTGACCCCGAAGCCGCGGGACTCCCGGATTGAGAATACGATGGTAATTTGCATATTTCCAGACTTAGGCTTAAAAACATGGCGTTAGAGGGTGAAAACTCGAAAGGGCCCCCAACCGTCCCCGTGGGTGGCACCAACACCTCCCACGGGAACAATGTAACTCGTAGGAACTGACCGTGTAGTCGCGACACTCCCGGTTTGAGAATACGACGTTAATTTGCATATTTCTATACTTAAGCAAAACATGACGTTAGAGGGTGAAAACTCGAAACAGCCCCGAACGGCGCCGTGGGTGGCACCAACACCTCCCATGGGACCAATGTAACTCGTAGGAACTGATCCCGCAGCCGCGGGACTCCCGGTTTGAGAATACGACGGTAATTTGCATATTTCTGGACTTTGGCTTATAAACATGGCGTTAGAGGGTGAAAATTCGAAACAGCCCCCGAACATCCCCGTGGGTGGCACCAACACCTCCCACTGACCAATGTAACTCGTAGGAACTAACCGCACAACCGCGAGTCTCCCAGTTTGAGAATACGAAGCTAATTTTCATATTTCTAGACTTAGGCTTAAAAACATGGCGTTAGAGGGTGAGAACTCGAAACAGCCCCCGAACGGCCACGTGGGTGGCAGCAACACCTCCCACGGGGCCAATGTAACTCGTAAGAACTAACCCCGTAGCCGCGGGAGTTCCGGTTTGAGAATACAACGGTAATTTGAATATTTCTAGACTTAGGCAAAACATAGCGTTAGAGGGTGAAAACCCGAAACAGCCCCCGAACGGTCCCGTGGGTGGCACCAACACCTCCCACGGGACCAATGTAACTCGTAGGAACTGACCGCGTAGCCGCGGGACTCCCGGTTTGAGAATACGACGGTAATTTGTATATTTCTAGAATTAGGCATAAAAAGAGGGCGTTGGTGGGGGAAAATCCGAAACAGCCCCCGAACGGCCCCGTGGGTGGCACCAACACCTCCCACGGGACCAATGAAACTCGTAGAAACTGTCCGCGCAGCCGCGGTTCTCCCGGTTTGAGAATACAACGGTAATTTGCATATTTCTAGACTTAGGCATAAAAAGAGGGCGTTAGTGGGGGAAAACTCGAAACAGCCCCCGAATGGTCCCGTGGGTGGCACCAACACCTCCCACGGGACCAATGTAACTCGTAGGAACTGACCGCACAGCCACGGGAGTCTCGGTTTGAGAATACGAGGATAATTTGCATATTTCTAGAATTAGGCATAAAAAGAGGGCGTTAATGGGGGAAAATCCGAAACGGCTTCCGACCCTCCCCGTGGGTGGCACCAACACCTCCCATGGGACCAATGTAACTCGTATGAACTGACCCCGCATCCGCGGGAGTTTTGGTTTGAGAATACGACGGTAATTTGTATATTTCTAGACTTAAGCAAAACATGGCGTTAGAGGGTGAAAACCCGAAACATTCCCCGAACGGCCCTTTGGGTGGCACCAACACCTCCCACGGGACCAATGTAACTCGTAGGAACTGACCCCAGAGCCGCGGGACTCCCGATTTGAGAATTCGACGATAATTTGCATATTTCTATACTTAGGCTTAAAAACATGGCGTTAGAGGGTGAAAACTCGAAACAGCCCCCGAACGGCCCCGTGGGTGGCATCAGCACCTCCCACAGGACCAATGTAACTCGTAGGAACTGACCCCACAGCCGCGGGTCTCCCGATTTTAGGATACGACGATAATTTGCATATTTCTAGACTTAGGCTTCAAAACCTGACGTTAGAGGGTGAAAACTCGAAACAGCCCCCAAACGGCCCTGTGGGTGGCACCAACACCTCCCACGGGACCAATGTAACTCGTAGGAACTGACCCTGCAGCCGCGAGTCTCCCGGTTTCATAATACGATCATAATTTGTATATTTCTAGACTTAGGCTTAAAAACATGGCGTTAGAGGGTGAAAACTCGAAACAGCCCCCGAACGGCCCCGTGGGTGGCACCAACACCTCCCACGGGACCAATGTAACTCGTAGGAACTGACCACGCAGCCGCGGGTCTCACGGTATGAGAGTATGACTGTAATTTGCATATTTCTAGACTTAGGCTTAAAAACATGACGTTAGAGGGTGAAAACTCGAAACAGCCCCCGAACGGCCCCGTGGGTGGCACCAACGCCTCCCACGGGGCCAATGTAACTCATAGGAACTGACCCCGCAGCCGCGGGACTCTCGATTTGAGACTACGACGATAATTTACATATTATTACACTTAGGCTTAAAAACATGACGTTAAAGGGTGAAAACTGAAAACAACTCCCGAACGACCCCGTGGGTGGCACCAACACCTCCCACGGGACCAATATAACTAGTAGGAACTGACACCGCAGCCGCGGGAGTTCTGGTTTGAGAATACGACGGTAATTTGCATATTTCTAGACTTAAGAAAAACATGGCGTTAGAGGGTGAAAACCCGAAACAGTCCCCGAACGGCCCCGTGGGTGGCACCAACACCTCCCACGGGAACAATGTAACTCGTAGGAACTGGTGGTGTAGTCTCGAGACTCCCGATTTGACAATACGGCGGTAATTTGCATATTTCTATACTTAAGCAAAATATGGCGTTAGAGGGTGAAAACTCGAAACAGCCCCCGAACGGTCCCGTGGGTGGCACCAACACCTCCCACGGGACCAATGTAACTCGTAGGAACTGACCCCGCAGCCGCGAGACTCCCGGTTTGAGAATATGACGATAATTTGCATATTTCTAGACTTAGGCTTAAAAACATGGCGTTAGAGGGTGAGAACTCGAAACAGCCCCCGAACGTCCCCGTGGGTGGCACCAACACCTCCCACGGGACCAATGTAACTCGTAGGAACTGACCCCGCAACCGCGGGTCTCCCGGTTTGAGAATACGACGATAATTTGCATATTTCTAAACTTACGCTTAAAAATATGGCGTTAGAGGGTGAAAACTCGAAACAACCCCCGAACGACCCCGTGGGTGGCACCATCACCTCCCACGAGACCAATGTAACTCGTAGGAACTGACCACGCAGTCGCGGGACTCCCGGATTAAGAATACGACGGTAATTTGCATATTTCTAGGCTTAGGCTTAAAAACATGGCGTTAGAGGGTGAAAATACAAAACAACCCCCGAACGGCACCGTGGGTGGCGCCGACACCTCCCACGGGACTAATGTAACTCGTAGGAACTGACCCCACAGCCGCGGGACTCCCGGTTTGAGAATACGACGATAATTTGTATATTTCTACTTGGTTACTGATAATTTTAACTCATATATGCAATTTTTCAGCTTGATTAAATTTTTTGTAAAACTACTTGGTTACTGATATTTTTTTTATGTATCCTATCATTTGTAGGATTTTTGCACGCGGATCAAACGAAGGAGGCAATGGTCAACAGCATGAAGATTGTTTATATGTTGTGGACAATTAGGATTTTATCAGCTATGCGGGCTTTTATTGTTTAGTTTTATGGCCGTGCAGGCTTTTATAATTTGATTGTTGAATTTTATGGTCGTGCAGGCTTTATAATAAGTAGGTTTTACATTTACAGGTTTTGGAATGTCAAGAAAATAGAGGAAACTCTCCCCAATTTTTTTTTTGGTCTATGAATTATTAAGACGTGTAATATTTATAAGTTTGTATATATATTTGTTTATTAACAACGTTCTCGATTCGCAATTTGTGTTTTTTTTATTGTTTTGCCAATAATAAATATTTGTAACACCTCGTACGCGTCAAACGTTACACGTAGCAACTGATGGTGCACTCGCAGGACCCCCAGTTTTAGGATTGGACCAAAAAAATACATTTTTTTTAAATTATAGTTAAATATGGTCATGGACTTTGTCCATGACCATTTTTATTTTTTCGTCACGCATAAAAATGGTCGCGGCCAAAGTCCGTGACCATTATTTTCGTCACGGTTGTGGGTCAAGGACTTGGACCGCGACCATTTTTTTTTTATTTTTTTTGTCACGGTTGTGGGTCGCGGACTTTGGCCGCGACCAATTTGTTACGGTTGTGGGTCACGGATTAGGACCGCGACCAATTTTTTTATATTTTTTGTCACGGTAATGAGTCGCGGACTTTGACCGCGATCAATTTGTTACGGTTGTGGGTCACGGATCAGGGCCGCGACCAATTCTTTTTTAATTTTTTTGTCACGGTCGTGGGTCACGGACTTTGGCCGCGACCAATTTGTCACGGTTATGGGTCACGGATGAGGGTCGCGACTCATCACGACATGGGTCATGACCTAAGTCCGCGACCATCTGTCGTGACCCCTCTCGGCCGTGACCATTTTTTGGTCACGGACTTGGGCCGCAACCCACGAAAATGGTCACGCCCGAAATGGTCACGGCCCAAGTCCGCGACCCACAGCTTTGGTCAGGGATTTTGGCCGTGACCAATCGCCAGTTTTGGTGTAGTGATGGTAAGCCCTCTCTTCCCTCAGAGGTCTTCTAAGCTTTATGGAGGGGCTGATGGAGTCAAATATCTGAAGCAAAAAAGGTCTACCTCAGTAACGGTACTCTCGATCTCGGCCGCCTCAGAGACGTCGACATCACTTTCAGCGTCGTCATCATTGTTATTATCTTGCTCAACGTCGGTCGGAGCAGACGTTGATGGATTACTCGGGAACCTCTGAGCGAACTCATCCCCGGTGACAACCGAGAGAGGAATGGCATCTAGAATGGGTGGAATGGCCACACTCGGCTCAATAACCTCAACCTCTGAGGAAGAGGACGAGGTACTTGAATTATTATGGGACGTGGCCCGGCTAGAGACCACGGCTTGATCAGGGGCCTGATCTTGTCGAGTTGTGAAGTCCATGGCCTCCTTGAATGAATCCACAGACATAGGGTCTGAGGTGGAAGACTCAGACTCAGACATCGGTACTGGTTCGGCAGGGACCTCTGTTTGGTTAAATGGTTCCAATGGATCAGGGTATATCACCCTCAGGGGTGGTGGAAATATGGGTCTAAGAGGGAATTCCTGTGACCTACGAGCCTCCTCCTGTGCTCTCTCTATTTGCCTAATTTTTTCTAAAGTCTTCTCTCTGAGAGAAGGGAACTCCTCAAGAAGTTGGTAGAGGGGTCTGAGCATCAGAGGAAGACACTACACTTAAGGAGCTTCTAAGCGACAAACAAGATTGGCTAATGAAGTAAAGCAATTTAAGGATCAAACTAAAAAACCTAAGGCAAATACAGTTCGCCTGAAAGTATGGAGTTCTCGCCTGAAAACCCCTAAGCTCACCGAAAAACACAAAAGCAAGGGAAAAATAGGGGAAAACGAAGGAAAAAGGATGGCAGAGAATACCTGAGGAAGAAGTAGTAGAAGGAAAAGAAGAAACTGCAAGGAATCACCAACCAAAACGCCTCAAACCAAAGGTTTCAAGAGAGAGCTGCAGAAATGAATCGTTCCAAGAAATGAGAGAAGTGGAGAAGAAAGAGAAAAGGGGGGGGGGGGGGTTAAACCCTTAAATGTGGGGGCATATCTCCCAAGGCCCATCATTGCCTTGGGAGCCCCAAAGGACGGCTAAGAACACGTGCTTTCCAGGCAAACCACACTTCAGCAATGGATAAGTGTCAAATGAACATTGGCACATGGGAGAAAGACCTCGGAGGTGTAGAGATCCCCCAGTCACCTGCTCTCGCATGTAACTAAGGGCTGGGGTGATTGATATGTCCCGTGTCACCTCGGCTCCGAGACACCAACCTCGGCCGAAGACAGGGTCGACGTTGGAAGAGCCTTGATCGGAGACCAGCAGCCTCGGTCATAGGAGGGTCGGTCCAGGCCGACACCACTACAAACCTCAAGGGGGAGATGCACGTATCACAGGGGTCAGCAGCTCTTCAGCTCACCTGGGAATGACAACCTCTGCCCGGAGTAGGCCGAGGTAACAGGAAGACACCTCTACCAAGATCGACCTCTTCAGCAAATCAGTCGATGTTCCAAGCATAACCTCGTCCTACCCCGGGCCGACCCCATTACATTGACTCATCTTCATCAAAGCCGAGACCTCCATGGCTCATCTCAGATTAAATGAGCATAGACCTTATCAACCTCGGCCTACCTTCGGCCGAGGTCATGACCAAGCGTAGGCCGAGCTCGTATTGGTGTATGTGTGGATAAGGACACGTGGACACAATTCAGTTATAACAAATCATTCTGCCCACGTGGAGGGAATATTTCATCATCATTCTCTACATGTGACAGTGACAGATGTCTTCATCAGATTGGCTAGATCAGCACACACATGCTCATTGCATGCATGGGGGGATACATTACACCCCCCAGGTACTATATATAGAGGTCATCCTCGACCTTGCAAAGGATCCGATTTTGGCAACCCTATCTGAAACTCTATTCAAATACACAGTAGAGAGAGAAAGCTTGAGAGATTGTATCTATGGCCATTAGTGCCCTCACATATTGATACACATCATACACTTGCACAGTGGACGTACTCAATCCGACTAAGACGTTTATTATACGAATTAAAGCAAATTACAAGAATGTGGTACAATCGCCTTAGTGAATACTTGTCTAAGGATGAAAACAATCAAATTTGCCATGTGTCTTTATAAAGAAATTATCGGGATATGCAATAATAGCAATTTATGTGGATGAATTAGTTTAATCGAGACTCCATGAGATCTCAAAACAACTGCTAACTATTTAAAGATGGAATTTGATATGAAAGACCTTGGGAAAAATAAATTATGTCTAGGCGTGCAAATCGAAAAATATTATAGTGGGATTTTAGTCCATTATTTTGATTATACGGAAAATGTATTACAATGCTTTAATATGGATAAAGCACAACCATTAGTTACTCCCACGGTTGTCCGATCTTTGGACATAAAGAAAGATCCATATTGTCCTAGAGAGTAAGACGAGGAAATATTGAGTCCATAAGTACCCTATTTAAGTGAAATTGGTGCATTCTTATACTTAGCACAATGCACTAGGCCGAATATTTCATTATGTGTGAACCTCCTTGCTAGATATAGTACATAACTAACCAAAAGGCATTGGGCTGGGGTCAAGCATATCCTAAGATATCTGCATAGAATCACAGACATGGGTTTATTTTATTCTTAGAGTTATAATAGTTCCAAGTTAATTGGTTATGCAGATTCTGTATATCTCTATGATCCTCATAAGGGACGATCTCAGATATGTTATGTATTCCTTAGTGGTAATACTGTCATTTCTTAACGTTCAATGAAAGAAACTTTAGCATCTACTTCTTCTAATCATTCTTAAATTTTATCTCGTTATGAAGATAGCCGTGAATGTCTATGGTTGAGATCTTTAGTTCAGTATATTCGTAGTTCTTATTAATTGTCTTCCATTATAGATGTTCTATGTGTCATCTTTGAAGAAAATGCAACAAGTATAGAAAAATTATAACAGGATTCATTAAAGGAGAAGCAAATACATTTTACTTAAGTTCTTCTTCACTCATGAGTTTCAGAAGAAAAATGAGATGAAAGTTATGCAACTTCATTCAAGTGACAACCTAGCTGATATTTAACAAAATCACTACCAAAGGAAACATTTTCAAAGTTTGTGTGGGAAATTGGAATGTGTCAACTCCACCAATAGAAAATTTGATCATATCAATTAGGGAAAGAATCTTATCAGGGGAAGGATACAAGAACATATTGCTTGGGACATAAGTGTGTTATACTCTTTTTCCTTTGACTAAGGTTTTTTTCACTAGTTTTCCTAATAAAGATTTTAACAAGGTAGTATTAAGCACGTCCAATACCGATTCAATGATCACAAAAATTGTACTCTTTTTTCTTCACTTTGGTTTTTCCCAATTGGTTTACCTTATTGATGTTTTAATGAGGAAATGGTTATTCATTGGTGGAAATGTTGTACATTTAAGGGGGGCATTATAAATATTTGTATTTATCATATTTGAGTGGATATTCACTCCTATTAGGACTCCACCAATGTGTACTATAAATAAGGAGTGACCCTCTATTATTCACACACCTATTAATGACAAGTTTTTCATCCTCTTAATATTCCCCCTCAGCCCTATTTCACATAACACATTATCGGTACAATTTAACAAAGTATTGATTCACGTATTTCTTGTTCCTTTTCCAACCGTTGCCAATAGCACATAAGTATTGTTCATATGTGTATGTATATATGTCTTCGTAACTCAAAAATGGATACATTCAGCTAACCTTATAAGTCATTAAGCTATTAATCAAACTAAGGACTCTCATATTGCACTGCCACATGGTGTTATATCTGTCGTAACCCATATGTACAGTTATTTCTCTGAATCTTGTTTTGTGCCTACATCTAATATGCTTCCTTCATGATAATATAATATAATTCTTTAATTAAACACCATTGATCTAAGACCTCATGCATGTAGTTGTAAGGTTATTACTTCAGTATTTAGCCTACATATAAACTTGTGTTATCAATTCTTATTCTTTATTATCAATGACATCATATATTCATGTGGCGTCACGATATATCAAGTCATGATAATATCCATATTTTATTATAGAGGTACTCTTTGAAGTTGTAAAACCACAATGTCACTAGAGGGAGAAGATGAAAGCACAGCCATACAGGGAGGTTCATAAGCATGGATGGAGCCACCAAGGTACGAGTGAGGGCTTGAGCCCCCACAAATTTTTCTTAAAGCAAATACCCACGTGTTAGTTGAAAAAACTTAGGGGTAAAATGAATTTTATAAAAAAAAATTAGGATACTTATTGGAAAATACTTGAAATCTTATTACTCAGCTATTCATTTACAGGGTTCATACCTAGCGAAAAGTAGAGAAAGAAAGAAAGAAAAAGGGGGTTGTCCTCAATTCCACTAAAACGAAACTCCTCTTTCAGGTGAGAATCTAATTCTTAATTTTTCTATTCATTTCTTAATGCTTGAATCCATCAAATGTTATTCAAATTCTAACCCCGATTTTCACGGGTAATCCTCTTTCTCCCTCAAAGATTAAATTTAGAGTTAATTTGGGGAGTTGATTATAATTTTAATTGTTGATGTTAATGTTAGGGTTATTTTTAGGGTTGCTTTTAGTGTTAACCATGCTTCAAATTTTAAGGTGATTTTAGGCTTCAAATTTTGTGGTTAAATTTTAGGGTTCAATTTTTTTTGTAAAATTTTAAACAATTGTATTCTGATTATTTTATACTAATGTATTCTGACTTTTTTTGTTGATAGTAATCGATGTGTATTAACATTATTATTGAATATATGAGGAATTTTAAGCTATTAAGTAAGAAACTATCCTAAAAATTCGGCTTGGGAGCTCCCGCCTCTGAACGTCGGTATTCATTATGAACTCAGGCCCCACTCATTAAGATTTTTGGCTTTCATCCCTATTCAAAAGGCCAGTAAGGGCAAGTCAAAGGACTCAATCAAGGCCAATACCATACGGTCACGTCTCTCTATTCGAGGGGGCACCGGAAAAGGGGATAGAAGAAGCACCTGAGAGGTGGTGGAGATGTAAACAAAGACATAAATACCCCACTAAATTTAATTAATTAAAAACACTTGAATTAAAATTTTAGTAGTTTAAATGCTTTACCTGTGAATAACTTGGAATTCAATTAATAAAGCATATGGAAGTAAATTAGAGATGTTAAATACTAATAAATTTAATTTGATAAATTAGTTTGATTGTGTCTAATTATATTAAACTAGCTTAATGAGTTTAATTGACAACGTTAGTAAATATAGAAATAAATATGTTTGTTAGTTATTTGAAATGTTAACCATTACTGGGACGTGAGTTAATATGTTATAAATATATTGAGTGAATTAAGTAAGGTGATAGTGTTTGGGCTTTTGCTTTGAAGACTAAAATCTAGCAGGTAAGTAGTATAACCTATTTAGGATTGATGGGCCTACCATTTTCATTTACTGCTTTTAGATAATAAATACCCTTTTTTGTATTTTTCCTATGGTGTCCAATAATCAGAGAATATCCCTAAAATTCTTTTTCTTATCCTTGATTATCGGCATCGAAATCAAGGGTGGCAGGCAGCTCACCCATTTTCCCTTACTCCCCTCTCTAAAAGACCTCGTATTTGGGGATTTGACCCACCTCCTCCGACCCTACACCTATGTTCTCACCCTCCCCCCAAGCAGTGCATGTATAATAAAGGGGACCGCCTTGAAATTGTCTCTCCTCTTTTGGTATTGGCAGGCCCCTATTTGTCTCATTGAAGACTTAAAAGTGTTAAGGATAGGTAGTGCATTTAAGACCAACGATGTCCCCACCACTTAAGTTCTTCAATCTTACTTCTTTGGCATTTTCGAGGTCTGAATTAACTGGGAAGTGAATTACTGGAACTACCCATTTTTTCTTTTTCTTCCTCTCTTTCCTTTTTAGCCGTCGGTGACTGTTGATACCAAATTTAGTCTGCTGATATGGCTCAATTGGGTGAAGACATGTGGCAATCTACGTGGCAACGACAAACACTTACGAATAACACCTTGCCTCCGAGGAACCATACTGCAATGAGGAACTCTGCTTCCCCGATCAACTCAGACGCTCCGACCTCCAAAAACTCTCCGAGGAACTTTTGAGTACCGAGGACCTTAGGCGGTCCGAGCAGCTTAGGCGGTCCGAGCTGCACCTCGGACAAACATTAATAGCCGGATAACCAACAGTTTGACTGCGCATTAAATGCTTATTATCATACAGATGTATACGCTTAAGGGGCATTAAATGCATTACCCTTTCACATTATAGCCTTAGGGCTATAAATACATTGTATTATCCTCATTGTAAGGGACCAGAATTTCTTGAGAAAACTTGTAATCGAGAATTCCCAAACAGTCAGCAATAACAAAAACAGTGAACGTAGGCCATTCTTATAAGGCTGAACCACTTTAAAAGTTCTTTGTCTCATTTTATTTATCTGTGATTAAATAATTAGATATCATCTAATTTTTTACATCAACAGATTGGCGCCATCTGTGGGAAGCGACTGGTAATATCATTTTTCATCAAAACCAATTCATCACAAATGGCTGATATTCCAGAACCCAGCAATCGAAACGCTGGAAGCCCTCCAAATCCATCTGATCTGCCAAATATTCCAGATCTGGCTGGAATAATGACAAATCTGGCCCAGGGCCAAATAGACATGCAAGAAACTATGCGACAACTCATACGAACCCTCGATGGCGGTGCACCAACCCATTTAGAATCGCGAAGTATTCAAAGAAATACCCGTTTACCTTCTTCACGTACTAGGCGTACCGATTCCTATCGTACTGAGGAGTCTGAAGATTTTTCTTATCAACCTGGACGAACTTCGTCAGTACGAGCCACAGATACTGAACAACGTATCACTCTCTCTCCAGAAAGGATCAGTGCACTAGAAAGATTAAGCAGAGTATCTCCTTTTGATCGATTAGGTCCTAGGAGGAGCAAAAATCCTCCTAGAGCCGCATCGAGGAGTTTTCGACGACCATCAGATTTAAGGGAAGGATCTGCCCAGTCGCGACCAGCTGCTCGTCAAGATAGATCCCAGAAGGCCACATCAACACGATCAGTTGCTCGAACCAAAAGGCCCGAGGAAAGAAATGATGCGTGGAAAGTCTCCATTCAGAGGCTGGAGGATAGATTAGGGGAAATGGATAAGGCCAAGAACCCTCTATAACGAACTTTTGTTCAAGGAACACCTTTTGTCCAGGCCATTGTAGATTTTCCAACACCATCAAAGTTCAAAGCACCTGTTGTGACCCCAAAATATAATGGAAAGACCGATCCTGTCCTTCATATAGAACAATACCAAGCTGCAGCCGACATCTATGTTGTTCCAGATGAGATGAGATGCAGAGCATTCTCGGGAACTCTTACCAGATCTGCTCAAATATGGTATAATAACCTTCCTCGGGGTAAGATCTCAACTTTCGTTCAACTGGCCGAGTTATTCATTGGAAATTTCTGTTTTGGGGCAAAGCCAGTTAAACGAGTAGCTCATTTGTTAAGTGTTAGACAAAAAGCTGGTGAAAGTACCAGAGATTATATAACTCGTTTTAATAATGAGAAGCTCGAAGTCATTGATTATGAGGAAAAGACAGCGATTACCGCCTTGATGAGTGGACTACTGCCCAACAAGTTGTACTACACTTTGGCCAAAGATCCACCTAGAACTATGTCAGATCTGATGGGAAAGGCAGCTAAGATTATGAATGCTGAGTAGGCTATGGCTGCGAAGAAGAATATGGATGCCAAAGAAACCAAGGTGGAAGGTGATAAAGCTAAGAAGAAGGAGCATAAGAACAATGGTAGTGACAAACACTCAAGAACAAGGTCGTCATGGGAAGTATTGAAGAAATTTGATAATTATACTCCTTTGAAGAAAGACATCAACCACGTTCTAGAAGAAATCAAGAACAACGAGGAATTAAATTGGCCAGAAAAAATGAAGGTAGACCCTGAAAGGAGAAATAAGGAAAAATATTGCGATTTTCACAAAGATCATGGCCATATGACTAAAAATTACATATCTCTTCAGAATGAGATTGAAACACTCATCAGACGAGGAAAACTGGAAAAATATGTTGATCGGAGGAATGATAAAAGAAACAACGACCGAGAAAGAGAGAGGTCTAGATCTCCTCGTCGAGCAGAGGAGAATAAGAAGAGAGACCGTGAAGTTGATCCAGAAGACGACCCCGATCTTCCCAAGAGACCAAGGCAGCCAGAACGTGAGGTATTTTCAATACGCTTTGGGTCATTTGACTGTAATGTTATTACAGGTGGAGATGCAGGAGGAGTAGACCTTACTGCCGAGAGAAAAGATTACCTCTGTGAGGCTCAAGCTTGCTCATACATTCAACGAATAAATCTAGCTGAAGAGGATCGCCCGAGAAAGGTGAACAAAGAGAAATTGGTCATTGGTTTCTCAAAGAATGACCTCGCAGGTGTTCTATATCCTCATGATGACCCATTGGTGATCAAAATGAGGATGAAGGAGGTAATGATTTCAAGAGTACCGGTAGACAATAGTAGCTCGGCAGACATTATGTTCTACTCGTGCTTCGATAGTTTAAATCTAAAACTATCTCAACTGGAGCCTTATCATAGATCCCTCCTCGGTTTTGCTGGCGAGAAAGTATTTCCACTTGGGACGATCAAGTTGGATATATTCATTGGTACGTGGCCTGCTTGTCGAACAGAAAGAATACGCTTCTTTGTGATGGATAAGAATGTTCAATCATCATACAATATCATCATGGGAAGAGTAGGATTGAAGAAGTTCGAAGCTGTACCATCCACGGTACATCAATGCCTAAAATTTCCAATAAATTTTAGAGTAGGAGTTGTGAAATGTGATCAGAAAGTAGCTCGGGAATGCTATTATTCATTCGCCGAGCAAGAGGAAATGGAGGAATCAAGGAAAAAGACCACCACCTATCAAGTGGATGAAGGTGTAGAAATTTAAACATTGGATCCTAGAGATGAGTCGCAACTCGTGAAGGGTCAAGTGGTGGAAGTTACTGAAAACATCATTTTGGACGACGAGCACCCTGAATGAACTACTTAAGTAGGTTCGTCATTGGAAGCCTCACTAAAGCAGAAATTGATAACTTTCCTAAGAAGCAGAAAGTAAACTTTTGCGTGGAGTCATGAGGATATGCCTGGGATAGACCCAAACTTCTTATGTCACGAACTCAATGTGAATAAGGAGATCAAGCCTGTGAAGCAGAGAAGAAGAGTATTCAGTCTCGAGAAGAATCAAGCTATACAGGAGGAAGTCGAGAAGCTCCAGAAAGCTTGTTTTATTGAAGATGTTAAATATCCAGACTGGTTAGCAAATGTGGTGATGGTGAAAAAAAAGAACAACAAATAGAGGATGTGTGTAGACTTCACCGACCTCAACAAAGCATGCCCAAAGGATCATTTTTTGCTGCCCCGAATTGATCAACTAGTGGATGCTACCTCGGGACACGAGCTGCTGAGCTTCATGGATGCTTATTCTGCTTACAATCAGATTAAAATGAAACCTGAAGACAGGGAGAGTACTTCTTTCATTACCCCTAGGGGAACTTATTATTATAATGTTATGCCTTTTGGTTTGAAAAATGCAGGTGCAACATATCAGCGGCTGATGAACAAAGTATTTGCAGAACAAATCAGTTGCAATATGGAAGTCTATGTTGACGATATGCTGACAAAGAGCAAGAAAGTTGTTGATCATCTAGTTGACTTAAGCCAGACCTTTGATCAACTAGATAAATATCAAATGAAGTTGAACCCGACGAAGTGCATATTTGGAGTATGAGAGGGCATGTTTCTCGGGTACATTATCAATCAACGAGGCATTGAAGCTAACCTTGAAAAGATCAAAGCTCTGTTAGGGCTGCGATCCCCAACGACGAAGAAAGAGGTACAAAGTCTTACAGGTTGAGTAGCAGCACTCAACAGATTTGTATCGCGAGCAACTGATCGATGTCTCCCATTCTTCAAGACGCTCAGAAAAACTTTTGAGTGGAATGATGAATGTGAAAAGGCTTTCCAAGATTTGAAGAAATATTTGGGAACACCTCCACTGTTATCCAGGCCAGTGATGGGAGAAAAATTATACTTGTATCTGGCAGTGTCCGAGAATGCAGTTAATTCGGCATTGATAAGAATGGAGAATGGAGTACAAAAACCAATCTACTACACAAGTAAGGCATTCCGAGGAGCAGAGATCAGATATCCAAGGCTGGAAAAATTAGCACTAGCATTGATCGAGGCAAGTAGAAGAATGAAGCCAAACTTTCAGGCTCATACCATAGTAGTATATACTGATATGCCATTGAGGCAAGCCCTTCATAAACCAGAAAAGTCAGGAAGATTGATGTGTTGGGCAATAGAACTCGGTGAATATGATATAGTTTATGAACCCAGATCATCGCTAAAAGGGCAAGAGGTAGCAGATTTTATAGTAGAGTTCACCTATCCTGATAGCCCCAAGGAGCAAAATTTACTCGCTGATCAACCTGTGGATGTTACAGGATCATCAAATGCAAGCCCAGACCAACTTAGCTTGGTAAAAGGGCAAGTAGATGTTACATGATCATCAAATTCAAGCCCAGGCCAGCTTAGGTTGGTAAAAGGGCAAGAAAAAATGATCGACGAACAGCAAGAAATATCAGCAGATGGTGATAGGAAGGAATAAATTTTTCACCAAGGAACTCTGTCAGATCAGCAATTTGAAGACGAGTTGCCTATATGGAGTCTGTATGTGGATGGTTCATCCTGCACTATAGGATGTGGCGCAGGGATAGTTTTGAACAGTCCGGACGAGGTCGACATGGAATACGACCTATGTTTCCAATTCAAAGCTTCCAATAATGAGGCTGAATATGAAGCCATGATTGCAGGTCTTAGTTTGGCGAAAACCATGGGGGCAGAACAAGTTATTATTTTCAGTGACTCGCAATTGGTCATAAATCAAATGATGGGAGTATATGCAGCCAAAGGAGAATTAATGATCACATATCATGCAAAGGCAAAGGAATTGGTGTCGAAATTTGTTGCTATTCAACTGGTCAGAATACCAAGAATGGAGAATGCAAGAGCAAACGCCTTAGCTCAATTAGCATCAACTACTCGTACGGAGCTGTGAAGAACAATACCAATTGAAGTTTTAGCTGGTCGGAGTATAGATGAAGATCTGACGATAAACTTTAATACCATTGATTTAGGGTCATCATGGATGGATCCCATCAGGGCATATATTGAGAAAGGGGAATTACCAACCGACAAACTTGCAGCCAAGAAACTCAAGTTTAAAGCTGCTCGTTCTGTACTGACTAATGGTATTTTATACAGACGAGGAATTATAGCAGGTTTGCAAAGATGTGTGCATCCCACCGAGGTGAAAGATTTGATTGAAGAGGTCCATGAAGGGTCCTGTGGAGCCCATGTAGCAGGTCAGACTCTTTTGCAAAGAATGATGAC
Organism: Sambucus nigra; assembly: GCA_949130495.1. Lineage (NCBI taxonomy): Eukaryota > Viridiplantae > Streptophyta > Magnoliopsida > Dipsacales > Adoxaceae > Sambucus > Sambucus nigra. The sequence continues at coordinate 121,426,532 of OX422207.1, forward strand.
TCAAGGATACTACTAGCCGACGATGAGGGCTGATTGCATAGCCTACGCTAAGAAATGTGACAAGTGTCGGCGCTTCTCCTCCATCCGAAGAACTCCCCAAGCGTTATTGACACCCATTACTTCCCCTTGGCCATTTGCCATATGGGGAATAGATTTGGTTGGGCCACTGTCGACGACCAGGGGAAGATTTAAGTATCTCGTGGTCGCTGTGGATTATTTTACTAAATGGGTTGAGGCTGAGCCTCTCATTGATATGACATATGACAAGGTGTACCAATTTATTTGGAAGAACATCGTTTGTCGATATGGTCTTCCTCATGCCTTCATCACAGACCATGGAACACAATTTGATAACGAGGAGTTCGCTGCCTATTGTCATCAGTCAAATATCTTGAAGATCCACTCGGCACCAGGACATCCTCAAAGCAATGGACAAACTGAAGTGACGAACAGAACGATGCTGAATGGTTTGAAAAAACGACTGAACGATGCGAAAGCAAACTGGATCAACGAGCTACAATCAGTGTTATGGGCTTACCGAACTAGTCCCCGAGTAGCAATAGGGAAATCTCCATATATGCTGGCATTTGGAAGTGAAGCTTTTATACCCGCCGAATTGGGTCTCCCAACACACAGAATACTGAATTTCAATTCCCCTATCAGCGATTTAATGAAAAGGTTAGACTTGGACATGCTCGAGGAGGTTAGAGAAGAAGCAGCCATTAGAAATGCTGCTTACCAGCAGCGAACAGCTTTGTTTTACAACAAGAGAGTGAAGAAGTGTGACTTGAAAGAAGGAGACTATGTGCTAAAGAAGGTGATTCAAAAGCACAACAAACTGGAAGCAAACTGGCATGGGCCCTACCGAGTTAAATAAGTTGTTCGACCAGGGACATATAGAATAGAAACTTTAGAAGGGGAGGAGTTTAAGAATGTATGGAATGCAGAGCACCTGCGCAAATATTATCAGTAATGTAAACTCTCATGTAATGCAGTTTCATCAGTATGAATAAAGTGACAATATTTTGCCCAGTTCTTTCCCTTTATTGGAAATTTTTGCGGAATACTAGTGTTACACACTACTCAGCAGATCTCGGACTACTCAAAACTATTCCTAAAAATGCCAACTTGGTTGGTTAGGAAGTAAATATATTCTTGAAAACGCCAACTAAGGTTGGTCGGGAAGTAAACTATTCCTAAAAATGCCAACTTGGTTGGTTAGGAAGTAAATATATTCTCGAAAACGCCAACTAAGGTTGGTCGGGAAGTAAAACTATTCCTAAAAATGCCAACTTGGTTGGTTAGGAAGTAAATATATTCTCGAAAACGCCAACTAAGGTTGGTCGGGAAGTAAAACTATTCCTAAAAATGCCAACTTGGTTGGTTAGGAAGTAAATATATTCTCGAAAACGCCAACTAAGGTTGGTCGAGAAGTAAAACTATTCCTAAAAATGCCAACTTGGTTGGTTAGGAAGTAAATATATTCTCGAAAATGCCAGCTAAGGTTAGTCGGGAAGTAAAACTATTCCTAAAAATGCCAACTTGGTTGGTTAGGAAGTAAATATATTCTCGAAAATGCCAGCTAAGGTTGGTCGGGAAGTAAAACTATTCCAAAAAGTGCCAAAGATTGGTTGGTAAGAAAAACCCACTAACTGTAGTTGGTCGAGAAGAAAAATTTACCGACCTTGGTTGGTCGGAAACATTTTATGAAGAAAAATTTACCGACCTTGGTTGGTCGAAAACATTTTATGAGTACGAGAAAGTGATCGAGCAAAATTTTTGATACTCGTGACTTTTAAATTACTACCAAGTTGGTCGAGAAACAAAATATCATCAATTTTGGTTAGTCATCAAATGATTACCACAAATTCAAGATAGTCGACAATAAGTTTTAACAAACTCCAGTTGATCGACAAATAACACAATGTTGTTATCTTTTTAACAGATATACATGCACAAATGTAAAGTGGTTTATAATTACAAGACAATGGCAGTCAAGATTTATAAATAAAATTATTTCATTAAATGTAGAACAAAATACATCAAGAATGAAATACAAATTTATTACATTAAGATTCCTATTCTATTGGTTTATTCCCCTCCGCTTTTGAAACAGGTTCCTCGCCAGCAGGTGGATCATTTAAAGCATGAGGGGGATTTATGAAGTTAAGATCTTCAAGCATCCTAATATTCATCACAGATGGTCGATCTAGTAGGTGCTCGGGACGAGATATCTCGACATTGGAATGGAGATTATAATCGTCGAGGTATTTGGAAATCAGACACCGAGGGATGGCCCGAGTAGGGATCCAGCTCATATCAAGCTTGAATGGTGGCACTGGTAGGTCGAGCAGCCCAGGATTATGGTAATCCCACATGTAATGACCTTGTTCCAATTGCAGCACACCTAAGGCGTTCAACCATCCCTGTTTGTAACCTTCATTGTTTGCATTTTGGATACAATCATCCAAATGGTAGAGAGCCTCGTTGTAGCCAGTCATCCAGAATTCTCTGGGCTTCTTGTGGAATTGATATGTCAATCTTTCCAGCTGCTCATGGAGATTTTTGATAAAAAGTTCTTTATTCTCCAAAACATACTTCTGTGCAGAAAGCTACTCTTCCAGGTCCCTGATTTTCTTAGACATCTCAGCCAATGCATGGTTCTTCACCATCAGTTGGAAGGCCTGGTTCTCTAGAGCAGATTGAGTCCTCTGTTCCTCGACATGAATTCGAGCAGCTCTTGCTCGTTCCCGAGGAGCTCTTTCTCGTCCACGAGTAGAAGTAGAGGGGCCAGACCTCTTCAAAGTTTCCAACTCATCCCTCAGGTTGGCATTTTCGACCTCCAAGAAAGAGAATTCCTCGTCGGTCACTGGGATCAGAGCATTTGAGGTGGAAGCTGTAGACTTCAACTGAGACACCTCTCTTTGCAGGTTTTTATTTTCTTGCTCTAATAATTCAGCTATCTGTCTATGCTCTTCGACCTCAGCCTTCAACGTTCTCTCCCGCACGTCGTAAGCAGCAAACCGTTTATCATATCCCTTATCGGCACAGATTTGCTGATACTTTTTCTCGTACCACTCGTGCAAAAGGGCAGTGGATTCTTTATATTATTGCTGAAATTCTTCAAGAGTGCCTTGGAGATCCTCAATCATATCATAGTATGCTACATTGTTAGCCACTGCACGGTCGAGTAGGCACTTCAAATACTGATATGCTTCAATTGCTTGCTCTGAAGCACCATGAACGAGGATGTCAGTGATTTGAGCTGCACTCATGTCTGTATGATCGGGTTTAAAATATTCATTGCATTGCCGTAACAGCTTTGTATCATGAGCAGAATAATTCCATTCTGGCCAGAAACTAGTAAAGAAAGAAAAAGCAATAATCAATTAGAGTTCAAACAGAGCATGAAGAAGAGAAACAACAGTATGCATAAACAAAAGTTCAAATTTTATTATATCACAAAGTTCAGAGTTACATGTTCAGGGTTACATTTGACAAAGAAAAATAAAATAGAGAGAAACCCGAACAACTCTACACCTTTTCCTTGTCTCCCAAAACTTTCTCGGGAGGCTGGGACGAGGAGGTAGGTTGCTCGGAGGGAACAGAGAGTTGCTCGGGGAGCGCTGGTAGTTGCTCGGATGAAGTAACGAGTTGCTGAAGTTCCTCGTTAGTAGGCTGGACGGTTGGGGGATGAGAAACTTGATCTCCCATCACCATGTAAGACTCCTCAGAGGCAGCTTCGTCCTCTTCTTCGTCTTCAGGAGTTAGAGGGGGGCCAGGGATGTGTCGCTGAAATAATTCAGAATTTTCCTCAACTCTCATCTCTTGTAGAGCAGCGACCCACCCATCTCTAAAGTATTTGAGGCTGCCATATTCTACTTGAGCCATCATGGCAGCCAAGCCTTTGTTCCACCCTTTATCCCAGCCAGCGCTGAAAGATTTCTTCACAGCCAATTTCCTCTTTGTCTTCTCTGAGGAAAGCTTCTCGGAAAGAAGATTATCAGTAGCCTTCAGTTTATTCTCAACTTCCTCCTTCTGACGACTTACTTCCCGAATTCGACCTAACTCCTCCTCAGCAGCCTTTAGTTTATCTTCAAACTCCTTAGCATTTTTGAGTTTCCCTTCGAGCTCTTTATTCTTCTTCTCCAAGTCATTCATTTTTTTCTCCAACCCCTTGGAGACCTCAATAACCTAAGACTTCTCCTGCTCAGCCGAAGAAAGCTTTTTCTCCCAAACTGCCTTATCATCATCATATTTCTGACGAGAGTCTTTCAGAGACTGCTCCAGGCCTACCAAAGCTTCCTCTACACCAGACGAGGAGCTTGAAGCTTTAATAGCTTCATCTTTCTTCAAAATTGTATTAAAACAGCTCACCAACTGTGAAAAGAAAATGAAAGCAAGTTAGTGCACTGATACAAAAAGGAAAGAATGAAAATTTAAGACTATAAGACTTACAGAAGCAATGTGACGAGCTGCTTATGTGGTAACAGTGTCCCGAGAAAGGTTTTCTTCAATACCTTGGATCTCGAGAATGATCCAAGTCTTCACCGAGCTCATAGCAGAGCTCGGAGGAACAAAAGTGGGAACACCACTAGTCTGGGGCTGAGATATGGATTCAGCCAAATTGACAGAGGAGCTTTTCTTCAGCCTCCTCAGAGGAGCATCAACTTTCTCGACTAACGTTGTAGTCTTAGTCGGAGAAATGACAATCACCTTGCCTAGAGCAACAGCCTTGCTCGGGGCCACTAGGGGCCTCTCGACCACCTTCACAGGAGCAGCCGAGGAAGATGCATCAATTTTCTTTGTCCCTTCTCCTGGGACATCAAGCTTACTTCTTTTTGCCTCTCCAGCACCAGAGGCAGGTTTCTCAAAAAGGGTAGGAGGCCTTCTTTTCTTCATCCTTTCACTCAAAGGTATATGTGATTCAGGTGAAGAACTTGTAGAGGCTGGTATGGGTTCTGCATCGCTTATCACCGGACGAGCAGTAAAAGAGGATGTGTAACTCTTGTACTGAAGCAGATATGAAGCTGACCTAATATGCTCGTCGGCAATAGTCTGATGCAAACTCCAGATAAGTTTTAAGTGCCTTATATTAACGTCTGCCTCTTTTGGACACTTTCTTTTGTTGTCAACTGCAAATAAATCAAAATTAAAATATCAGTGGCACATTTTATCAAACACAACTGAAACATAATTTTGAAAATAAAATAAAATAAAAACAACCTATCCAATTGCCATAGGGAGGACATCTGGGACCCTGGTAAACATCATCTCCAGTTAATGGAGGGTGTTGCCAATTTTTCATAACAACCCCATGCTCAAAGTAGTCCCTATTGGCATCTGGGAGATTGACTACTAAAGCTCTATTTAAAAATCTAGTTTTTAAATAAAAAGTATTATCGCCTACAGCCCATCTATAACAAAACATGATTTCAGGAATTCCTATACGAGTTCCATGAATTTGATTTAATCTATAAACACCATTAACTATTCTCCACGTATTGGGGGCTATTCGTGCAGGAACCACGTCAAAGTATTGACAGAATTCCAGACATAGAGGGTTTGGGGGAAAAGAAAAGCCACACTCAGCAACAAAGAGACTGGGGAACCAATGTCCCTCAACCAAATGAAAATAGTCTGAAGGCTCAGAAAGCTCTTCCAAAATAACCCATGAGGGAATGGAGAAATCAGAGCGAACCTTATCAATTGATTCTACAGGATAAATGACCAAGCGTAAATTCTTCCGAATTTAGCCCCTTAAGTTAGTGATTTTAATATCTCGAACAAGGTAATTGAATCATTTTTAGTCCATATCACTCTATTGTTCGTTTCTAACAAAATTCCCTAGTTTTTGTGTAATTGTGATAAAGATTTCAGGAATGGAATGCAATAAAAGAAAAGAAGAAAACTAGAAGCAATGTAAAAGGGAAAAAGTGTAAATTCCATTCAGAATTCGGAAGCAACGTCAAAATTGAAGTTGAAGATCATGAGTTCACAAGAGCATAGGAAGAAACGGCACTCAAATTGGAGTTCTAGATCAAAAGATATGGTCAGTCAAAGTTTCAAGGAAGAAGTCAAACTAGAAGAATTTCGGACCGATCCGGGTTGGATCCGGATCCATCCAAATTGACAAAGTCCAGTAGACCCCGGATTGATGACGAACCGATGGAAGCAAAAATTCAGACCCATCCGATTAGGCCCGGACCGATCCGGTAAAAAGAAAAGAACCGATCCGGTGTATTCGGACCGATCCGAGGTTGAGCCGGACCGGTCCGATTGTGTGAAATGCTGACAATTAATTGTTCAATTAAAACAGAGCAACTCTTGGAAAAACGTACCAAAAAGCATTATTGGCTATCAATTTCGATACTTGGTGTTATAAAAGCTAGTGCCCTATATCATTTGAAAAAAAAGACCAACCAAGTAAGTAGAGAGAGAATTGTAGCAAGTTGTTAGTTGTTGCTAGATTACAAATCAGCTAAAGAATTTTAGAGTTAGTTTTTTAGAGAACCATTCAGAAGTTTAAATTTCTTTCATAAGAACCCTAGTTTGTACTGCTGATTAAGAAGAAGTTATCTGGATTTCAATTTCATTTACTTTCCTGCTGCTGAATTCAAGTAATATCATTCTATTCTCTTTTACTTTATTATTTGCAAATTTATTTCCCATGTCTTGTAGTTCCATAATTCTGAGTATGAATTTGTTCTTCAATCCAATCATGAGTAGCTAAATTTCCCAAGGGTTGGGGTACATGAACTCAATCCAAGGCAGATTATCTATGTAGAAAATAGAGGTTAAATTAAAATATTGATTGAATCGTGAAAGAAAATTATACAAAAATTGTCAATCTTTTAATCTCTCTTGCCCTAGGTACTTGAGATGTTTAAGAAAGCTTTGCTAGTATAATTTATCATTCACCGCTTTATACCTATTTTTGATTTCATATTGTGTGGGCTAGATCCCTCATATATGTAATGCTTAGAAGTTATAAAGGCTGGATCTAATCAATTATTTTAATTTACAAGTCTAGTATTCTCTATGATAATTTGCTAAGGATTGTGGGATTGTATTCTACCCTGTTTTCTCCCATTTGATTAAAAGTTTTTCCTGCAATTTTTAGTCTGCTTTCATTAAAATTTCCAGTTTGCTTTTGTTAAGAAAAGTTTTATTTCGCTAGAAATCTTCCAAAATCATTAATCATCTTTTTGTTTCTTTTAAGAAATCATTTTCAGATTTAATAATTTTCCTGATTACTATTTGACATTTTCCTTCCCTGTGGATTCGATCCCGACTTACCGGGTTATTACTTGAGCGATAGGTTTGCACTTGAACCTAGAGTGAACGCACTTTTAAGACAAATTTTAAGTCGCGTCAAGTTTTTGGCGCCGTTGCGGGGGAATGAAAAATTGTTAAATTTTCAAGAAAGTTATTTGTATCTACAAGTGATTTCTATAAAAAAAAAAAAAAAATCATTTCATCTCTTATGTGCTTATGCTGAATTCATCCCCCACCCAAGTTCACGAAAATCCTATAGCCGAAGCAAGTTCTGAAAATTCTGAGTCTCTTCCTTTTTGGGTTCCACCTCCTTCGCCTAATAATTCCATCACTAGTCGTACATTGAGTCAAACCCGGAGTGAGAATTCTGAACCTTTTGGTAGCGATATGTCGGATCATGGTAGTGTTGGTGTTGGTGTTGGAGAGGATGAGATACCCTATCTTCCTATGAAAGATTTGTTATTTCCGGAGTGAACTGTTACCCCTGGTTGCATTTTACTCCCGTATAATGCCGGTCAGTTCCATTTTTGGAATGGCATGATCCAAATCCTTCCTACATTTCATGGGATGGATTCTAAAAAACCATATCTCCATATTCGAGAGTTCGAAGATACATGTGAGACTTTTGGAGACCAAGCTTGTCCACAAGATGTAGTCCGGTTGAAGCTCTTCCCTTTTTCCTTAAAGGATAAAGCTAAAACTTGGTTATGGTCCCTACCCCCAAATTCTGTGTTATCTTGGAGAGATATGCAAAACAAGTTTATATCAAAAAAATTTCCACAACACAAAACTAATTCTGTTAAAGCCCAAATTCAAGCTTTTCGACAAAATGAGAATGAGGCTTTTGATAAATGTTGGGAGAGATTTCAGGAGTTAGTTAGTGCGTGCCCACATCACGGTTTTGAAAAGCATCATTTAATTTCATTTTTCCATCAAGGCCTTACATTAGCGTCGAAACAACTTGTCCAAACCATGTGTGAAAGACCTTTTTGGGAGTTAAATTCGAGCGATGGTGAAGCTCATTTGAAATATATAGCTGAGACTACCCAAGCATGGGATACTTCTGATCCCAATAGTCAAAATAGAAATCGACAAGTGTCCAACTTGCCTGCTGCGTCCGGTATTTATCACTTGGACAAGGACACTTTGTTGGATCGAAAATTTGACCAATTAGAGAAGAATTTCAGAGATATGCTTGAAGTACGATTGAGACATGTGTCTGGATCCGTACAAGCTGGAAAGGAGAAAGTGTGTGCCATTTGTAATGCGGGTCATTCTACCAAAGGATGTCCTACCATTCCTGCATACAAAGCAATGTATACTGAACAGGTTGAGGCAATAGGGGGTTTTCGAGGAAATTATAATGCACACCAAGGGAACGCATATAATCAGTCGTGGAGGAATCCTGGATTCAATTATGGACAACACCAAGGTGGGATGGTTCATAACCCACAAATGACTCTACCACCACCTCCTCAATTTCAGCAAGTGGCTCCTCCAATGCCAAATTCTATGCAAGTACCACCTCCTGGTCCTTATGTAGCTCCACCTAGGAGATCTCTTGAAGATAATTTCAATCAATTCCTCCAATCTCAAAAAGAGAGTAATGCTAAATATGATCGAATGTTCGTTGAATTGCAAACTAGCATCTCTAGGTTGCAAGCTGCGGCGAATACTCAAGAGAAAGGTAAACTTCCAGCCCAAGGCCAAAGACATCCTCTTCAAGGTCAAACCACGGTTGGCTCCACATTATCGGATTTGCAAGAACAATGTCAAGCTGTTACTACTCTTCGAAGTGGTCGCGTAATTGATCTAGCACCGAAACTTTCAAAGGTGAAAGATGATGGGGTTGAACCCGAAATTTCTAAGGAATCTGAAACTTTCGAGTCCGAAGAACCTCCTTTAGAAAAGGAATTGAAAGATAAGGAAGTTCGACCTGAAATTGAAGTCAAGATGCCTATTGCTGCTCCATTTCCTCAACGCTTAGAGCCACCCAAGAAAGGGGCTTCACGTACCGAGGTGTTGGATGTGTTGAAGCAAGTAAAATTGAATTTGCCATTCCTTGATGCTATTCAACAAATTCCAGCATATGCTAAGGTTATCAAAGATCTTTTGACTGTCAAAAGACGGTTTAAGGTAAAGAAAAATGTTTTCTTGGCACAAAATGTGAGCTCGATCCTTCTCAACGACCTTCCACCTAAATTCAAAGATCCAGGTGCACCTACCATTTCGTGCGTCATAGGAGAAAAAAGAGTGGAAAAAGCATTGCTTGATTTAGGTGCGAGTGTCAATATCCTTCCATACTCCATTTATAAGCAGCTTGAATTAGGTGATTTAAAACCTACCCGAATCACTCTACAGTTAGCAGATAGAACAGTGAAAGTGCCTCGAGGGATTGTAGAAGACGTGATAGTTCAAGTGGACACGTTCTACTTTCCGGTTGATTTTGTCATTTGGGACACTAAGCCTGTACCCCATACGAGAAATCATGTTCCAATAATATTGGGCCGTCCATTCTTAGCTACTGCTAATGCTTTGATCAATACACGGAATGACCAAATGCAACTCACTTTTGGAAACATGACTCTCAAGACCAATATTTTTAATGTCGCTAACCAAATGGGTGATGAGGATGAAATTTTTGAGGTTGATCTTATTGAAGAGGTAGTGGATGAGAATATTGAGAAAATCATAAGAGGAGATGCTTTGGAAGTGTGTTTAGTGCAAAGTGGTGAGGAAAAGAGTTCTTATACTGAGTTTGAGCGTGAGATGGAAGAGTTGAAAAATTGGTTACAAGATGAAGAGAGTTTTAAGAGTTTGAGAGATGTTGACTGGATTTCTAGGTATGAAGAATTACCTCCGAGGGAGACAACCATGAGTCCCTCTGAAAATAGATTTCCTAGTCTTGAGTTGAAGAAACTACCCTCACATGTCAAATATGCCTTTCTAGGAGAGAATGATACATTTCATGTTGTTGTGTCTTCCCGCCTAGAAAAAGGTCAAGAGGGTATGTTGTTGAATGTGTTGCGAAAGCATAGAAGTGCTTTTGGTTGGACTATAGAAGATTTGAAAGGTATAAGTCCATTGATTTGTACCCATAAAATCCATCTTGAGGAAGAAGTGAAGCCCTCGCGGGAGATGCAAAGGCGTTTAAACCCAACCATGAAAGATGTAGTAAGAGCGGAAATCATCAAATTGTTAGATGCTGGAATTATCTATCCCATTTCAGATAGTAAATGGGTGAACCCAATTCAAGTCGTTCCAAAAAAGTCAGGAATGACCGTGGTTGAAAATGCTAAGGGAGAATTAATACCTCAACGCACCACCACCGGGTGGCGTGTTTGCATTGACTACCGAAAGCTCAATGCCGGAACTCAAAAAGATCATTTTCCCTTACCGTTCATCGATCAAGTGATTGAACGAGTGGCGGGCCATCCTTACTATTGTTTCCTAGATGGGTATTCCGGATATAATCAGATTGAAGTGGATGTACTTGATCAAGAAAAGATGACTTTTACATGTCCGTTTGGTACGGTTGCCTATAAACGTATGCCATTTGGGTTATGTAATGCGCCAGCTACTTTTCAAAGGTGCATGTTAAGTCTCTTTAGCGACATGATTGAAAAAGGTCTTGAGGTGTTCATGGACGATTTCAGCGTTTTTGGTCCATCTTTTGACCAATGTTTAGCTAATCTTGAAAGAGTTCTATTCCGATGTGTGGAAAAAGACTTAGTCCTCAATTGGGAAAAATGCCATTTTATGGTTACCGAGGGTGTAGTTTTAGGCCACATAGTCTCATCTAGGGGGATTGAAGTTGATCGAGGAAAAATTTAAGTAATAGCTGAGTTACCCCCGCCAAAATCACTTAAAGATGTGAGGTCCTTTCTAGGCCATGCTAGATTTTATAGAAGATTTATCAAAGACTTTAGCGCCATCGCTAGACCTTTGAGTAATCTTCTCATGAAAGACACTCCATTTGAGTGGAATAAAGCATGTCAAGAAGCTTTTGATAAACTTAAAAGCATGCTTATTTTCGCACCTATCATGCAAGCTCCGGATTGGTCACTACCATTTGAGCTTATGTGTGATGCAAGTGATTACGCTATTGGGGCTGTTCTTGGACAGAGGAAAGACAAGAAAGCTCATGTTATTTACTATGCTAGTAGAACATTATCTGGCCCTCAGTTTAACTACTCTACTACAGAGAAAGAGTTACTAGCAGTCGTTTTTGCTCTCGACAAATTTCGCTCGTACATTGTCGGGTCACCTATTATTTGCTTCACTGATCATTCAGCACTGAAATATCTCTTGAGTAAAAAAGATGCCAAACCCCGTTTAATCAGGTGGATCCTACTCCTACAAGAGTTTAATCTCTCGATTCAAGATAAGAAAGGAGTAGAAAACGTCGTCGCAGACCATTTGTCACGCCTCTCGTCTGACGTGCCTATTGATCCCATTCCCATAGACGAGTATTTCCCGGATGAAAATTTATTTGCTACTTCTTCTCTCCCTTGGTTTGCGGATATAGTTAATTATCTTGTCACTGGAGTCGTTCCATCTAGTTGGACTCCGCAAGAGAGAAAGAAGTTCATTACTTGGTCACGCATGTTCTTTTATGATGATCCCTATTTATTTAAGTATTGTGCTGACCAAATCATCCGGAGATGTGTACCCGATGAAGAAATTCAAGGGGTAATTCGATTTTGTCATACGGAAGCATGTGGAGGTCATTTTTCTAAAAATAAAACTGCTGCGAAAATCCTTCAAAGTGGTCTCTATTGGCCCACAATCTTCCGGGATGTGAATGCTTTTTGTAAATCTTGCGATAGATGCCAAAGAATGGGAGCTATTACTCGCCGTGACATGATGCCATTAACCCCAATTTTAGTATTGGAGTTGTTTGATTGTTGGGGTATTGACTTCATGGGCCCATTTCCACCTTCTTTTGGTTTTCTATACATCCTCGTCGCTGTAGATTACGTCTCAGAATGGGTCGAGGCGATAGCTACAAGGACAAATGACAGCAAGGTGGTGATAAAATTTATTCAAGAAAATATACTTTCTCGTTTTGGTATGCCTAAGGCCATAATCAGTGATAATGGGACTCATTTTAGCAATAGGCCTATGGAGAAACTAATGCGGAAGTATGGAATTGTCCATAAAGTTGGAACAACTTATCGCCCTCAATCGAATGGCCAAGCCGAGCTTGCTAATCGGGAAATTAAAAATATCTTGGAAAAGACAGTCGATCCTAATAGGAAAGATTGATCTCTCAGATTGAATGATGCACTCTGGGCTTATAGAACCGCATACAAGAATCCCCTTGGTATGTCCCCATTTCGATTTGTGTATGGAAAACCTTGTCATCTTCCGGTAGAAATCGAACATAAAGCCTATTGGGCTATCAAAAGGGTGAACTTCAGTATGGATAAAGCCGGTGAAACACGTAAACTTCAGTTGAATAAGTTGGAAGAAATACGCAATGATGCGTATGAAAGTGCTAAAATATCCAAGGACCGAATGAAACGAGCTCATGACGGAATCATTTGAAAGAAAGAATTTCATTCGGGACAAAAAGTACTTCTCTACAACTCGAGGTTGCACTTATTTCTCGAAAAATTGCGGTCAAGATGGTCAGGTCCATTCATTGTGAAAGAGGTATTTCCCCATGGAGCTGTTGAACTCATATATGAGAAAGGGGTAACCACATTTAAAGTTAATGGGAATCGTCTCAAGCCCTATTTGGAAGCAATTGTCAAGGAAGCCGACACAATCTGGCTGTCGGACCCCATTTATGGGAATTGACTGAACAAAAAGAGGTGAGGTCGTCGCACCCCCGACATGTATGGGGTGATTGTTGTACATATGAGTTTTAAGAATTAGGAATCGTAGGTTCGAGTCAGTCCCGGGGGTTGAGAATCCGACGGGTGAGGGGTGTTTTGTTTTAGATAAGCATTGAGGATAGTTTGAAGTATGAGCGGTTGAAAAATCATCTTTGGAATGTAGAATTCGAGTTTGTATGGTGAGAAGAGGTGAGAGGATAAAATTCAGGAAAATCAGCAGACCGGATCGGTCCGGCTGAATTAAAAGAACCGATCCGGTTAGGCGGATCAGTCCGGTCCCAAACCCGGATCCGTCCGGTTGTCTGCAGAAATACAAATCCCTAGGTTCACACCTCTTCAATCCACCTCTTCAATCCCCACCTTTTCACTTCACCCAATCCCTTCATTACCTTCAAAAATTCGTCCCCCTTCATTCCCTTCATTTTCCCCATTCCTTCCTATAAATACATCCATTCCCCTACCCATTTTCTTCACACCTACACCTATCTTCTCTCCTCTATCTCCATTGCTATCTCCTTTCTCACTACTAATGGCTGCTCCCCAGAAATATACTTCCATTGAAGTCCTTCCCGACGGAAATGGAGAGTACCGTTCCCGCCGCGAAGCAAATTGGTGCCGTAGGTTTTTCAACCCTACCCGAAAAATTCATATCGAACGTCAAGTGTTGTGGGATCAAATGCCCAATTCTGTCACAGCCCTTTTCCTGTCACGGGGCTGGTGTCGTTTCTTTAACGAACCTTATGAGGTAGTTTGGGAGAATGAAGTGCGTCAGTTCTACGGATCTCTTGTCCGTACCTCTGAATTTTAATCCCAAACATTTGTGGATTCTATCCCTATTCCATTTTCACTTGACCTTGTGGCACGGAAACTAGAGTCTTTTGGTGTGATCACTCCGGCCCAATTTGACTATCCGGGTCCCAATCCCGTTCTCACTAAGGAGGTTTGTATCTCGCGAATCCAGCCCGGTGCGATTTGGAATACCGAGACCTTTCCCGTCGGTCGCTTATCCGACAAGGCACGCTTCACCTTTCATATCGTTTGTGCCAATATCTTGCAAACATCCAATGATTCGGCGATGAGGCCGCGCCAAGCCACTATGATGTATCATCTGTTCGACCCTGCGACCGTGATCAACTTGGCCCAGACATTTTACACCGATATCCTTTTTGTGGCTTATGATAAAAAGGGTCGCGCTCCTCTTCCTTATGGTCGACTCATTACATCCATGCTTCGGGATGCCGGGATTGCACCACCTCAAGATATTATCAACTTGCCTAAGCCTTTAGGTCAAGAGTCCCGTACTCGAAGTGAGCGGCAAATTCAGCTATTCCGTGCAAGGCGCGGTGGCGATTCGAGTGACGAAGAGAGCGACGAGGAGGATGTTGAGATGGGGGAAGGTGACGAGGAAGAATATGATGAGACGGCTGATCCGGATTATGTTCCGGTTGGTACGGGCTTGACTGAGCGCGTTCTCTCTCTTGAAACACGTTTTGATGCACATGTGTCCTCCTACGAGAGGGACATGAGTTTGGTACTGCGTATGCAGGCCGACTTGTATCGTCTCCAGGCGGGACCCGAGGCACCGCTTCCTCCTTACTATTACAATCCGTATGATCCTGCTGCTGTCCCTTCCCATCGCCCACCCGCCCCTTAGGATGCCCTACCCCCTTTTAGGATTTTTCTACCTATGTTTGTATTTTTTTCTTTTATTTTTGCTTACACAATGGTGTCAGAGTTTCTTTGTATTATACAGTTTTAATATGATATTGGCTTGTTTTATTTCTCGCACTCTTTATGTTATCTTCTTTATCTCTCTTATCCTTTGATTGAGGACAATGCAAATCATTAAGTTAGGGGGGATGACAGGTGTGTATTCATAAAACTTCGCTTCAATTTCATTTAAAAAAAAAAAAAAACACCCAAAAATATTTTTGTTCAAAATAAATAAAAATTGGAATTTAAATTTTTCAAAAATGTCACCTTTATTCTGTTTGAAGTCTCAAATTATTAAATCTCAATTACACTAAGCCAAAATTGACCAAAGATGGAAATTGAAAGAAAATTGACGATTTTACGAATAAGTGTGGAGATTAGTCCAACCCGGTGAGATTTCGAGCCTTTCAATTTTTTATGAGTTTTTAAATCAATCCGAGTTTATGATTAACTCAAAAGTTCTTTTCAGTATTTTAATAAGTCGTTGATGATCTCAATCCTTTGTTTTGATCAGTTATGGGAAATGTGTGAAATGTTGTCTCGAAATTCCTGCTAAATATATCTCTAAACTTAATTAATCTCGAGATGCATATGGTAATGCGATTAGCAATTCGGACAATGAAGTACGCCCTCGTTTGTTACCCAAAAATATTAGCCATAAAAAGTTGTGAAAAACAAAATTATCCTTTGCAACCCACTTTGAGCCTAATAAAATATTTTCCTTTTCGTTTGATAACCTAAAAAACCAAATAGCCCAAAATTGCGAAAATGGAATATTCATTAAATCCGAAAAGTGCAACAAAAAGGGGCAAGAGAAAAATAGAAAAAAAAGAAGAAAAAAAAATGAAAAAGAGAAAAATTAGCAAATGCCCGAAAAAAAAGCACTAATGGACATCATGAGAAAATTTTCCAATTTTGAACATCCCATCCATTCCCAATTTTACCCTTTACACTTTTTAACCCGAAAAGTCCTAACCGAGTCCAAATGGCGAAATTAATTACTGCATGGAGAGCTAAGACATGAAAAGATAAAATGAGAGATTAAATGGTGTGAAATAGAGATGATGTTCCCGTTTCCTAATAATTGTATTCCGATGATGAGATCTTTTCACTATATATTTCCTTCTTTTCAATTTTGTATGCATGAATTTGTGTCCATTATATTTACTCTTTATATCATGCATACCAAGAGAAAATAGCCACAATCCGAGTGATTCGTTTGTGAGTGCATCCTTAAGAATTTGAATCAAAACGAATTTTCGGAAAGTAACGTAATGCTTAATCGGTGGAAATTTGAGGTTTAATTTTTGGCTTTGCACACACACACTATGGTTTGAGACAGTTGAATGTGAATTTATGGTGATTATTTTTTCGAAAAGTTTAAATTGTACAATTTTTAAGTATTTTGATATTTATTTGAGTCAATAAAGAATTTTGTGGGTGTATTCACTGCAAACCCTCACGAGACAAAACTCGTCCTACTAGGGTAACCTAGGGGTTTAAAGGCTTGTTGCATATGCTCAATGCAATCACGTGCCTGCAAAAGTGGAATTTTATTTTAATAAAGGAATTTTCAAGAGTTGAATTTTGGTTAGATTCAGATACATTGCCCGGGACGTGCAAAGTCCTAAGTTAGGGGGATTTGACCAAGCGTAAATTCTTCCGAATTTAGCCCCTTAAGTTAGTGATTTTAATATCTCGAACAAGGTAATTGAATCATTTTTAGTCCATATCACTCTATTGTTCGTTTCTAACAAAATTCCCTAGTTTTTTTGTAATTGTGATAAAGATTTCAGGAATGGAATGCAATAAAAGAAAAGAAGAAAACTAGAAGAAATGTAAAAGGGAAAAAGTGTAAATTCCATTCAGAATTCGGAAGCAACGTCAAAATTGAAGTTGAAGAGCATGAGTTCACAAGAGCATAGGAAGAAACGGCACTCAAATCGGAGTTCTAGATCAAAAGATATGGTCAGTCAAAGTTTCAAGGAAGAAGTCAAACTAAAAGAATTTCGGACCGATCCGGGTTGGATCCGGATCCATCCGAATTGACAAAGTCCAGTAGACCCCGGATTGATGACGAACCGATGGAAGCAAAAATTCGGACCCATCCGATTAGGCCCGGACCGATCCGGTAAAAAGAAAAGAACCGATCCGGTGTATTCGGACCGATCCGAGGTTGAGCCGGACCGGTCCGGTCGTGTGAAATGCTGACAATTAATTGTTCAATTAAAACAGAGCAACTCTTGGAAAAACGTACCAAAAAGCATTATTGGCTATCAATTTCGATACTTGGTGTTATAAAAGCTAGTGCCCTATATCATTTGAAAAAAAAGACCAACCAAGTAAGTAGAGAGAGAATTGTAGCAAGTTGTTAGTTGTTGCTAGATTACAAATTAGCTAAAGAATTTTAGAGTTAGTTTTTTAGAGAACCATTCAGAAGTTTAAATTTCTTTCATAAGAACCCTAGTTTGTACTGCTGATTAAGAAGAAGTTATCTAGATTTCAATTTCATTTACTTTCCTGCTGTTGAATTCAAGTAATATCATTCTATTCTCTTTTACTTTATTATTTGCAAATTTATTTCCCATGTCTTGTAGTTCCATAATTCTGAGTATGAATTTGTTCTTCAATCCAATCATGAGTAGCTAAATTTTCCAAGGGTTGGGGTATATGAACTCAATCCAAGGCAGATTATCTATGTAGAAAATAGAGGTTAAATTAAAATATTGATTGAATCGTGAAAGAAAATTATACAAAAACTGCCAATCTTTTAATCTCTCTTGCCCTAGGTACTTTAGATGTTTAAGAAAGCTTTGCTAGTATAATTTATCATTCACCGCTTTATACCTATTTTTGATTTCATATTGTGCGGGCTAGATCCCTCATATATGTAATGCTTAGAAGTTATAAAGGTTGGATCTAATCAATTATTTTAATTCACAAGTCTAGTATTCTCTATGATAATTTGCTAAGGATTGAGGGATTGTATTCTACCCTGTTTTCTCCCATTTGATTAAAAGTTTTTCCTGCAATTTTTAGTCTGCTTTCATTAAAATTTCCAGTTTGCTTTTGTTAAGAAAAGTTTTATTTCGCTAGAAATCTTTCAAAATCATTAATCATCTTTTTGTTTCTTTTAAGAAATCATTTTCAGATTTAATAATTTTCCTGATTACTATTTGACATTTTCCTTCCCTGTGGATTCGATCCCGACTTATCGGGTTATTACTTGAGCGATAGGTTTGCACTTGAACCTAGAGTGAACGCACTTTTAAGACAAATTTTAAGTCGCGTCAATAAACCATGATGAAAGAAGGAAATCAAAGAGAAGGAAGAGTCTGTTGGCAACAAACGATGGAAGAGATGAACGCACAGGAGAGAGAGAGAGAAGATAGAAAACTCAAAGAGACAAATTTGAAAAAGTAGAAGACGATGGGATTTTCTGCAACGTTTAAATACTTTGCCTTGGGAAAGGGTAAAAGTAATGATTACAAAAAGAGACGGTTATGTTATCGGCGGCTAAACAGACAAAAGAGGCGCGGGAATCGAAGCGATTAGAAAAATTGAAAAAAGGTCGATTCTACGAATTTGGAAGGAGAAATAAATTCAAAAGAAAATACTCCTAAATTTCAGGATGACCATTTAAAACCGTCATATATCGAGAAAGAATGTTCCACACTCCTCAAATTTCGAACTATGAAACATTGGGGGCTTCTGTTGATACCAAATTTAGTCTGCTGACATGGCTCAATTGGGTGAAGACACGTGGCAATCTACGTGGCAACGACAAACACTTACGAACAACACCTCGACTCCGAGGAACCATACATCAATGAGGAACTCTGCTTCCCCGATCAACTCAGACGCTCCGACCTATAAAAAGTCTCCGAGGAACTTTTGAGTACCGAGGACCTTAGGCGGTCCGAGCTGCACCTCGGACAAACATTAATAGCCGGATAACCTACAGTTTGACTGCGCATTAAATGCTTATTATCATACAGATGTATACGCTTAAGGGGCATTAAATGTATTACCCTTTCACATTACAGCCTTAGGGCTATAAATACATTGTATTATCCTCATTGTAAGGGACCAGAATTTCTTGAGAAAACTTGTAATTGAGAATTCCTAAACAGTCAGCAATAACAAAAACAGTGGACATAGGCCATTCTTATAAGGCTGAACCACTTTAAAAGTTCTTTGTCTCATTTTATTAATCTGTGATTAAATAATTAGATATCATCTAATTTTTTACATCAACAGTGACGGTAAAGAATAAATAAACGAATTTAGTCACTGATTTTTATTATTTAATGCTCATTAGGATTTGGTCATTTAATAAACTCAGTCCCCAATATTTTTATTATTATTTAACTTTTTCAAGAAAACTTAGAGGCAAATTTAAGGAGGTATCGAGAGGGATTTTTTCCATCAACTAGGAAAGGCATTTTTGGTTCACTTTACGAGGCACTTAGTTTTCTACTCCTCTCCTTTGATATGTGTTGATTTCTATTTCACTTAAATTAAATTTATGGAAAATTAATTTAAAATTCTTATTTAACTCGTCCAAGATTATATGAAAACATGAGTATATTAGTAGGCCCAAGATATTTCTTGTATAAACACTATTCCTTGATAAAGAAATGTTATAGTCCTAGCATAAGAATAAATTAATTTGTAGTCTTCATTCCTTTTCTTTTATAAAACACCACGATTAAGATGTAACGATTATACCATAAGAAATTTTGTTAAACAAATTCCAAGAAAGGTTGGTCTACTTAGTAGAGTAGTGCCCCTGTCTTTTATTAGTAGTACTTTTGTTATGCATGCCTCTCTTATTGTAAATGACTGTGAAGAAAATTTTATTATTAGCCATATGAATTAGGTAAAAACATTGGGATTTTATATGGAATACTTGACACTCATGAATATATTTTATATGAGAAATTTCGTTTGTATGTCAATTACATGTGACTTTATGTGAGAACTCATGTAAACCCTGAATTGTGATATTGTTAGATAATTCATCTTTTAGACGATAGAAGGACTATGGGGAAAAATTATTAGTTTTTGGTTTCATTAATTTTTTATGATTAGGTTAGTCAAGGTAATGTCACCAGTAACATTAAATCCCTAAACACACCTTCCCATAAATTTATGCCAAATAATTTTCTTTGGACTACTACCTTATCTATACATAAGTGTAGGGGGGTTTACTTGTTTGGATTTCACTTCGGTGATACGTCTTATGCACGGAGTCTAGATATGGGTAGGAGTGACAATCTAAATCCTTAATAAAATTTACAGGCTCTATATTCCATACTTCGTCACTTTAAATTACTTGCATAATGTATTATTTCCCTTTTCCTTTATTATGAGATTATGCATAATGTGAAATAAAGTCTAAATGGTGTAACTGAGTTGGAGTACATGGGATAAATGGTGGTTTCATGGAGTGAATAATTATGCGTACGAACGTTAATAATAATTGAACATATTATGTGGGGAAAAAAGGGTGGGCACCACAGAGGGACACTTTATATTGTGATATGTTCTCTTGGCCGTGCGAATACCAGGTGGCGCGAGGAGATGAGATATGATATTTGTGATCTATTGTGATATATATATTCCTGGCCATACAAATAATAAGTGACTCCTGGATGAGAGGTGCAAATATGTAAGTTTAGCGTACCACATGTTTGGGAGACAACCGAGACGAAAGGGCACATGTTGGTTACGTGGTATTTAATTTATGATTACAACTAATTAATGAAAAAAGTTCTGACTGATTATGTTATATTGTGATTAGTGTACTTGATGGACTTAATAATTATATAATGATGTGAGAACATTCAAACTTATTGTGAGATCTCGATCATGGGATGGGGCGTTTCATTACATTAAATATTGTGACATTATTCATCTATACATATTACTGATTGAGTTGCGTAGCTAAATTACTTGCTAGGGTTTTAAACCCCTTTTGTTGGAAATCAGGTGCTAGGGAGGGACCCAAAACTTAAATTGTTTTGCCATCCAGTCGGCATGTGATATACATCTCTCAGGACCTTCGGCTCTAGAGACATTGTAGACCTATATCTCCTTATTTTATCATTTACCTTTTCAGTCTAGACTATTTAGGATGTTTAGTGTTTTAATAAGACTTGGCAGGCATGTATTTCTTCGACTTTTGTTGAGATGCATGTATGTGTTCAGTTGAAACACTACTACTCATAGTTTTTTAATCTTGGACACTTTAATTTATGTTTGAGGATTTTCACATCGTATTCTGATATTTTCACGTCTATTACTCTTTAATATCATCATGCTAATAATGATATTATTTTGTTTTAGTATTCTATAGTGACTTAATATTTGGACTTGATCAGCCTAAGTATTAAATTACACGGGGTATTACATAGACGGTTTGGGATTAGGTGTAAAATGAAATATTTAGTTCAAAACTTAGGAACTTGAGTTAGTGTGCCCCTATAAATTCCTTAATTCGGAAGTAGATGGTAAGTGTTTGTGTTTGACCGAACTGGGGAGAGATTTAATCTCATGCACTAAAGTTGGCTCACTTAACCTTGATTTTCATAAGAAAAATATTCTTAGTAGTCAAAAATTACTTTTGCCATAATCCAAAACTAAAAATATAATAAATTAATAGTCTAATAATTCTCATTAAAAAATAATCTTAAAATCCAATACTTTTTTTCTTTTCTCTCTCTCTCTCTCTCTCTCATGACGAAAGATTCATTAAGGAAGTTCTTATATCAACCCACTTATTTTTTCTAACCACCTCAATTTTAATATATTCCATGAGGTGGTTTAAATGAAAATCAAAATATATTTTAAACAAACATGCAAAGACTCTAAGGGTTTCTTTGACTTGCAACTATAATTATGTTTTTTGTGTTTAAATAGAATTCCAGTAAAAATTTGCGCTTAGCACATCTGTTTTAAATACTGAATTATAATATTTCTGTGTTATAATTAAGTTTTTCCGAAAATAAGACAAATATGTTTTTTAGATTCTTTTTTTTTTTTTTTTCAACCCCGAATTATTCATTCTTAATATTTTTATGCATTTATACCTTAATATAATATATATATATATATATATATATATACACACACACATCAATTAATGTATGTGTAATTCCTATAAATAAAAAATAAATATATGTATATGTACACAAAATTACATATATTTATATTTTATTAAATTATATAATATACTAGGATCCATATGTTAAATAATATTATCAATAGATACATGATACTTATATATAGTTTTATACATGTATTATTAATTTATGGAATAATATAAAATATACATTGTAAGATGTGGGTTCTTCAAATACAATTAGTATTAAGTGATATTAAGACCGAGGTTAACACCGTTAAATATTAAATGTTGACGATAGCAACAGGTGAGTCAAAGACGATTGATCCCAATGTTTAGACTTATATTAAATAGCCTATTGGCATAAAATATGCATGACAATCACAATAAATAGATGGGACCAGTAGAAGCATGGTCGGAAGGAGAAAGAACAAGCACTCTGGGCACAATGAGGGCAAGGCATGAACTTCAGGCTCAGTTAATGCTCAATGATGAGTGTATCAGATGAGTGTGGGGGAGTTAATGTTTTTCTCGGGGACTCTCGATTTGTGGGGGAATTTGGGCAGAAATTCTAGGCTCAGAATGCTTATCCCCTCTGACTTGTTCATCTGGTGTATATATATGGGGGCAAGGCTGCTCTAGTGAGCTTGCTTGCGATCGATTTGATTCGGTGCATTAAATGCACAAGATATTGAATTAAATGCATGGGATATCATGATTTAGGTGGGAAACCATTCTATTGGCTGGAAGCATTGTGGGCGTTAATGAGGGACGTGACGTGTTAGCTTAAGGCTTACTTGACGATTGTTAAATGGTCAGGTTTGGTGAACTAGGCCTGCAATCCTAAGGATAATCCCACTTGAGTGCTACATTTTCGAGTCCCTAAATGCCAAACGTTATGACGTCAAAAATTGGTTTAAATAGTGGCCATCTCATATATTTGGTCACATCAGTCAGGTGGGCTAGTATCTTTTTTGAGGTTGCTCGGCTGGTAGGTGGATCGAGTGTATTTATATCTATATGCTGGTTAAGAGTTATTAGGCCCAATGTTCAAGATAGAAGTACCTTAAGAAGGTTCCCTCAAACGGGTAAGTGCTCAGGTGGCTCGGCCAAAATGGCTCGAGTGACCATTTGTTATGGATGAAGTTTTGCCCCCAAGTGTGCCAAGAGGGTTAGTAACTACATTCCCAACGATGCCCTATTCTCAATCCTCCAAACCATGTCCCTGCGAGGTTACCAAGGGGAGGTTGTTCGATAGAGCATGTTAGCTCTCCCATGCCCTGCCAAGCATGGTCCCTCGTGGGTACCAAACAACCTCACTTAACATACATTTATAAGATAAAGTAAATTACACGGTATTCTATTACTTATTACAAACTATTGTCATCCAAATGACTTTGATCTACGAATTGGATCCTTCGAACTGGGTCCTTCGAGATGCTTCTGTGAAGAATCTTCGAGTTGGGTCTTTAGAGCCACTTCTATGAAGAATCTTCGAGTTGGTTCCTTCGAGCAAATTTTGTGAAGAATCTTCGAGGTGGGTCTATAGGGCAGCATTCCTTCTCTTTCTTCGTGATCCAATCAATCCTCTTTACTAAGTTAACCATCCCTTTGGTCGGGGCACCCCTACATTTTCCCCTTCGTAGCGATATTTATTTTTTGCATGAAGAAATATTTGTACGAAACCTTTTGCTGATCTTCAGTCTTTTCTTGGGAAAAATGAAGAGAATTATTTAAATTTCCCTCAAAGCTCTTCGTTCCCCAAGGAAGACAAGATTCCAAGCGTGCCGCTTTAAATGGAATTGTCATTTGCTCTTTCGTATTATGACACGCGGAATCCCCAGGGTGCGCGCGTGTAGACAAAGTTGTCAAACTGTGCGTCCCCCCTATAGCGTCATCATTGCAACCTTTGATTTTCTACAGCCGTGCATACTTAATAGCCATGCAAGCTAAACCTTTTATTATTACGTTTTCTAAAGTGTCACCTTTTGATGTCTTTTGGAGTCCGTGTTGCCCCTATAAAATGAGGTATCCTCATTTTAAACAATCACCTTTGG